>JBBPKI010000168.1:0-36933 GCA_038089155.1 Nevesoporus exiguus
GAGGACTAAGCTTCAAGATAGCCAACCTTCCAAACTCACCTCTATGAATAAGAGGGTTATTGTTTAATAAATTATCATAGGAAGGCCAAGAGTGCTGTTCAAGCCACTCAACTTATCAATACCAGAATGAATACTCCTGTATGCCTCTAGACAGTGAAACAAGCCTTGTCAAAGGCTGTAGTAAAGAAGAAACAGCCACCACTTGCTTAGGGCTATAGGCAAGCAGGCTAGCCTTTGCTCATAGGCACCAATGTTGAACTGTGAAGGCATGGAAGATGGTGAGACAGTTTGATGAGCCAAAAATTAATATGATTGACCACATGGATGTGAGTGTGTATGGAAAAAGCAGCCAATAAAGCTAATTGCTATAGAGATAGTAGATATGTAGAATGAAATTTGAAGGAGGTTGACTAGACTTCTCTGAGAGCATTTCTCACCATCTGGGGGTGGAAGGAGCATCTATTGTGGTATTAATAAGCTGAGTGGCTTGAACAGCACTCTTGGCCTTCCTATGATAATTTATTAAACAATAACCCTCTTATTCATAGAGGTGAGTTTGGAAGGTTGGCTATCTTGAAGCTTAGTCCTCTCTGGCTGGAGTTCCTGAAGCACCAGGCATACTGTAGACCCTTCCTGGCCAGTTTGGGAAGCATTCCTCCTAGAGAAAGACCTAGAAAAAAGAGAGAGGTGACATTATTGCTTTATAGGGAGAAGAAGGACTTGTGTTATGGATGCTGAGGGCAGCACCAAACTAGGACTAGACCAGAGACAGAGATGGACAATGAGAAGTGCAAGGCAGGAGGAACACTAGGAGAGACTGGCACTCTCACTAGAAATGGGCCTAGAATGGCACTATTGATTGGGCAGACTAAGCTTAGGGTACTCTACAGAAGTGGTCCCTACTTATATACTACTGGGTATGCACACAGACCACCTTAGGGGAGGTTGATGAAAGCTATGCATAGGTAGGCACAAAGATGGCATCAATGATGGAAGGCTATGAAAGGGAGATAAGAAGCTATAAGGAGCAGATGGCAACCAGGCAGAGATGAACATGGGAAAGGTACCTCAGGGGTAAGGCACAGTCCAAATGAGGGTTAGAGCGGAGTCTGAAGATAAGGACTTAGCTAAGAGGTTGGCAAAGAAGCAGTGAAGGTAAGGAAAAGGTGAAGAAAAGGGGATTTTTGTAACAACTTGATGGTAAGAATAGAACAAAGAAATGGAATAGTGGTCTTTTTATGTGTTGTCAGACCCTGAGTCACATAAAGGTAACATAATAAGACAATTACCTAAGCTTTGTAATCATGTTACAGCATGCTACAGTTCAAAATAGGTACTTGAAAGCAAAAGTCAAAAAACTGTCTGAATGAGCTGTCATTTTGAAATAGCTGCCATTCCATCAAATCTTAACCAAATGCCATAAATGTTGGATTGATAGAAAGCCAAGGGTCAGTACTTTATTTCATACACTCACAGGTTAGGGCCCAGGTTAGGCAGTGTGATATGATATCGCCATTAGTGGAAAACATGCAAACATCCAGACAGTTTTTTGAGCCACTGTATGTGGAGCACCCTTGCAGAGGGTCAGAGTTCAGAGGAGAATCTAGGACTTAAAGACAGGAGGAGATTGTTGGGTCAAGATGAGGTTAAGTTGAGATTTGAAGTAAGGTATCTATAAACAGAAGTAGAGACTTTATATACTAAGTGTTACACATTTCTATTATCTTATCTTATCAAGTCACATGATCACTTGCATGTGACTGTAGGACATCTCACATAACAAAGTCTAGATCACTCTCCTTCACTTCATTCACATTTGTTCCAGATCTCTTATCTACTGTATATGCTTTCTTAATTACCAATAGTCCAGATTCTTATCTTCCTTTTCCACTCCACAATGACCTTGTAGCTTAGTAAGTATTCCTGCACCTGCTCTAAAGTACTCTGTAGTATATAATCTGAATCCAAATAACAATCAGACTTCAATCAACTCCTGGTCGATTCCCTCACACTATCCTCTTGATCTCAAGCAAGCCTATTGAGTGGTAGCCAAACCCTTAAGTGGTGTAGGTTGTCAACATTAGGACTTGACTGTACTTGCTTTCCCTACCACTCTACCTCATTACCTTGCCATTGTTTGTGACAACCTTGGACTCTAGAGGCAAAGGGATCTCTATACTTCACACTATTATATTCCTGTGGACTTGTGCTCATTTTTCTTTTATATATACCCCAGCTATAAGCTGGTGAAGGTTGACCTACCCTTATGGAGATTGTCAAGGGGTGCTCAAAAGAGAGCTTAAAGTGTGCAAAAACCCCCTTTGCAGGTTTCACATTCAAAGGGACTTTGTTCCAGTGTTCATGTGAGGCACATGTGTTTTAGAATCACAGTACACATCTGGTCATCATTGAAAGAGCAGTCTTGTGCCTGACAACCCAGATTACTATACAACTTGGAAGACTTGAGTTGTGGAGGCTATTGTCCTGATCAAGTAGAAGTTTGTGTTGACAATGGTCCACACTTTTTTAAACTCTTTACACACCTCCAGATGTTCCCCAGAGATCATGTCAAGTCCAAGGAAGTCAAGGTTTGCCTTCTCTCAGAAGAAACCATTGCTGCAGGATACAAGTACTACTAAGAGTACTCACTTGACCTGAACAACACCTATGTAGACAACCAAGGCAATGTTTGATACTACACACCAAGGCCAAGAATGCCTACTTCCCCCTCAAAGTCAAAGAAGGGTAGTCAAAAGAAGCCTATTCAACTTACTGCACCTCCACCCCTACCTACTAGATTGCATATGGAGGGATAACAATTTCAACACCAACATTCTCTTCATTCACCATATAACTTGGGAGCAAGCAGCACAATTCTGATGCCAAGTGATCTCAATCCAGCTATATGGACCACCAGAAACAGAGACCAAAGAAGTTCCAAGGTCATTACAAGAACTTGAGGGAGGACTACAAGCCCTAGAAAGGCTACATGACCCCTCCCCAGAATCAGAACCAGAGCCTGCAGCAACCCCACCAGAGATAAACTCAAATATGATGGAACCCCTACAGGGACCTGCTCCTATTCATTGGCTCTGAAATAGATGATTTCCTCATGCACCAGCTCAACCCCAAACCCTCATCCCCCAATCAGAATGACCCATCTTCTCTCAAACAAGAAGCCATGGTAACTGCAAAGGAGGTGCAAAACATTACCCAACTCATCACTAACCTATGAGCACAAATAAGAACCCTGCAAAGATCTAGTGGAGTGCAAGAAACAAGGAGTGTGGAGGTTGAAGTCAATAAACAGATGGAGGTAGTACTGAAGCCAGAATAGTATGATGGTGCAAAAGGAAAATACAATAGCTGGAAGTTACAAATAGGACTTTATCTAAAAGCAAACACAAAAATGTTTACCAATAATCAAGAGAAAGCAATAGCAATCCTCTCCAGAATAAGATCAAAGAAAGGGAGACAAGATAAATAGGGAGCAGAACAATGGGCTCACCAACTTCTTACCTGATACATGGACAACAAAGAACTTTGGCCCAGCCCAGAAACACTATGGGATGCTACAGACCAAAGGTTCAAATCAGTCAATACAGTAGATGAAGCAAGGGTGAAGCTAGAATGCTGTCACCAATACAAAAATCAAAACATCCAATCCTTCCTAACCAGATGGTTGGGATATTACTATGAAACAAAGGGTGATCCCACAAAAGATGACCCAAACAAAGTCAGGATTCTTGAAGCAGCCATTAACACTGAAGTAATATGGCAAATCTTCTATACAGGACAACAAAAGGACTGTATACAAGATTATATTGAATTGATCTTGAAACCAGGGTCCAAAATGGAATCATTTACTCTAAGAGGGAAAGAATTTTCCCACCCTAGTCAATCAACACAAACAAATTACAGAGAAGGCCAAGCTTGAACATACAGAGGAAAAGGGCAGCTCATGGACATTGGAGCTATAAATAAAAACTCCAAATGTTACAATTGCTCAGCAGACAGCCATGTAGCTTGCAACTGTCCAAAATCCAAGAAAGAATGCAACAAGAGAAAATTCTTGGTCAGAGGTCAGAGTCAATTGCTGGAAATGTAGCATGGAGGCTTCATATCCAACTCAAGTTTGAGCTATGGGTGCAGGAGACAACAAGGATGCAAAAGAAGTTAATCCTGTATCTGATAAAAGAGAAAAGGCTATTCAGGGAATTACTTTTGACAAAATAAAGCCTACTTCTCTGATCTCCATGATATAGAGATGAAGGTGGGAAAAGAATATGGCAACTGAGGGATCTGGGACCTCAAAAGCCAAAAGAATCATTACTAAACACAAGAAATAGTTTCTCTTCCCTTTCCTCTTATATACAGTACAGACAAGATCTTGATGATGACTCTGATTTCTCTTTCACATGCTTTTCTGAGCTAGAAAGTCCTATTTATAGAGTTCACCTACCAACTGAGACCAGGTCTCCAACAAAGGAGCTTGCTGCATGGGAATGTAGGCTTAATTCAGTCAAAGAAAAAGAAACAATATATTTATTCAAAAGCTGATGTCCCAGATTGGATTCTAATAAGAAATACCAAGGTGCAATATGAGATTATTATGGATATCTCAGCAGCACACCCCACTACCAAGCACAAAAGACATATGTACAAGGTTCTGTTGGATAGTGAAGCAAATGGCATCTTTATAGACCAAACTTGGGCCAAAGAAGTAAAACTCCCACTTGAAAAACTGAAAAAGGAAATTCCAGTATTCAATGTGGACAGAACTAAGAACTCTGCTGGAAGTGTCACACATAAGGCAGAGCTAATACTAGATTATCAAGGGCATCATGAATGCCTAGTCATGGAAGTAACAAACCTAGGCAAAAACAATATGATCTTGGGATACACTTGTTTGGCAAAATATAATTCAATCATAGATTGGACAAAAGGAGAAGTGAAGCTCACCAGATGCCCTTGAAGCTGCTACATGTTGTCAGATTGAGGCACCCAATTGGCTAAAGAAGATGAAGAAGAACTAAAACATGCCTTGATCATGCATAGGTTTATAAAGACCTTGAAAAAGCCTAAACAAAAGGGAACTCACTTTGGAAGAGATGGTTCCCAAAGAGTATCACCACTACATAAAGGTCTTTTTGAAGGAGTCAGAGTAACTACCCATAAGGAAACTCTGGGATGAGATAAAGCTAAAGCCTGGTTTTCAACCCAAAAAGGGAAAGATATTCCCTATAAGTAAGAATGAGATACAAAGTTTCATTTATAAACAAATCAAAAAGGAATATATTCAACAATCTCAATCCCCTCAAACATTACCTGTCTTCTTCATACCTAAAAAGGATGAAAAGAAAAGATTGGTACAAGACTACTGATACCTTAATGAATGGATGGTAAAAAACAATTACCCCCTACCTTTGATAAGTCAATTGGTGGATAAACTCCAAGGAGCAAAGTTATTAACAAAGTTAGATCTAAGATGGGGGTACAATAATATCAGGATCAAAGAAGGAGATGAATAGAAGGCAGCCTTTGTCTCTCACTCTGGGGCATGTGAACAATTAGTAATGTTCTTTGGACAATGCAATGCCCCTGCCACCTTCCAACAAATGATGAGTGAGATCTTTGCTGATATGGAAGAAATTGACATTGTATATATTGATGACATAATGATATTTACAAAGATGGATAACAAAAAAGAACATGATAAGATCATTCAAGAAGTACTAAAAAGGCTCAAAGAACATGGCCTATTTTTAAAGCCAGCAAAGTGCTTCTTCAAACAAAAGGAAGTAGAATTTCTCAGAATGGTAGTAAATACTGAAGGAATTAAGATGGAAAAAGGAAAGGTAGAGGCCATCTTAGAATGGCTGACACCTAAAAATGTCAAAGGAGTCTAAAGTTTCCTAGGACTTGCAAACTACTATTGAAGGTTCATTCAAGATGTTTTAAAAGTCTCACACCCTTTGAATGACCTCACCAAGAAAGACCAAGAATGGCAATGGGGCTCTGAGTAACAAGAAGTGTTGGATAAATTAAAGGAATGCTTCACTACAGCACCAATACTCACTTATTCAGACAATAGTAGCAAGTTTTGACTGGAAACTGACATATCAGACTTTGCCACAGGGTGGTTCACTTCATTAAGCAAAATGACAAGTGGCACCCTGTCACATTTTCCTCTGCATCAATGACTCCAGAACAGAGAAACTATCCAATTGCTGACAAAGAAATGTTGGCAATCATTCTCACCCTAGAGCAATGGTGACATTATCTAGAAGAAGCACAAGAGTTTGAGGTTTGGACAGATCATGCCAATCTCAAATACTTCATGAGCAAACAAGATCTAAATAGATGACAAGCCTGTTGGTTCTAATGGCTGTTAAGATTCAATTACATACAGTGACCACCAAAACTGTTGCAATGTTTAACCTGAATGTGGTGTGCAAAGCACACCACCAACACATATGAAAATATCACTTGGCTTTAGTGACAGAATAGAAAATACATGCTCTTAGCAACAAATCACTCTCTGGATCATGTGATGTAGCCAAGTGGCTGTGGAGATATCTCCATTTCAAGTCAACAATACCATTGCAATGGTTTTGCATCTTTCAAACTAAAGAGGGTATTTTGAATATATTAATACTTGGTATGGCCCCCTTTGGCCTTAGGCACTGCCTGAATCCTTCTAGGCATATTTTCAATCAACTTTTGACACTCTTCAACTGGTATCTTGTTCCACTCCACTTCAGCTCTCTCCCACAACTCATGAATTCCCTTAGGAGGATGTTCATGCTCTGCAAGCCTCCTTTTGAGGTAACCCCATTGATGTTCCCAGGGATTTAGGTCAGGAGACTGTGCAGGCCACACCATGATCCTAAACTCTTCCTCCTCTAACCACTCCTTGACCTTTCTACAGGTGTGCTTAGGATCATTGTCCTGCTGAAAGATAATATCAGAAGGATGGTGTTGGCAACCTAATCCACTTAAGGCTTTGGTCACCACACAACTAGTATTTGCTTTAGAATCAAGAGGATGAGGGATATCAACCAGGACTTGACTGAAGTCTGGTTGTTGATGGGATTGACCTCTTATACTATGTACATGGTTTAGGGCAAGTGTGTGACTACTTACTAATCTACTACATCATGTATGATGTCATAGACCTAGACCAATGGTAATTAAAGAAGCATGTGCAATAAGGGTCTAGAATGATTGGTGATTAATAAAGTGAGTGTGATGAAAGTGAAAGGGAATGATCTAGTCTTGATCATGTGATACTTCCCATGGTCATGTGCAACTGATCATATGACTTGATAAGATAAGATAAGGAATGAAATTGTAACATTACCCCCCTCCTATGAATCGCATTCCAGGCGATTGAAGGGAACTTGAGAGGGCTCTGTCACATTTTGGTAAGAGAAGAATAAAGAATTAAAGTCTGTTTGAAGCATTTGAAGCTTCTGGGGTGCTGCTGGGTTCAAAGTGTAAAAGTCCTTTATAGTGTCCTGCGTGTTCTTCAAATGGCTCTGAGGTTCCCATGTATGGTCTTCCTCTTCATAGCCCTTCCAATGAACCAAGAATTCTGGGGACCTTCCCTTGAGGTGTGAATTAACTATGTAGTCTACCTCAAATTCCAGTTTGTTGCCTTCTGTGCCCACAACAGGTCCTGGGGCTACTATGGGTTGGTTTTCCAAGTGCTCTTTGTATGGTTTTACTCTTGAAATATTGCCTATTGGATGGATGCAGAGCATCTTGGGGAGTTAGTTTTATGGCATTTGGGTTGGAAAGTTTGATGATGGTGTACAGACCAATCCATTGTTCTGTGAGCTTCTTTGATGCTCTATGAAGTTTGATATTCTCTGTGGAGAGCCAAACCTTATCTTTGATGGTATATTCAGGTCCCTTTGAGTGGTATTTATCTGCTTGAACTTTCATTGCTTTTTGAGCTTTTTTGAGCAACACTCTAGCTTGCTCAAGCATATTGGAGAAGTCAGTGCAAAAAGAGGCAGCTGCTTCATTTTTGGATTTAATGGATTCAATACCCATCCTTGGTTTGTAGGTTTTAGTGACCTCAAATGGCATCTTTTTGGTTGTGGGGTAGAGTTGGTTATTAAATGTGAATTGGGCAAGAGGCAACCATTCAGCCCAGGAATCTTGCTTTCAGAAGTGAAGAGATGGAGATACTACTGCAGATCCCTGTTTACTCTTTCGGTCTGTTCATCAGTTTGTGGGTGGAATGCCATGGACATTCTCAGATCAATTTTTAGCATCTTTCCAGGATCCTTCATCAATTTGGAAGCGAATTGTGGACCATGGTCCGAGATGATTGAGTGGGGAAGTCCATGGTGCTTCTATACATGGTCTTGATATAGCTTGGCTGTGCCAAGTGAGGTAATTGTTTTATTGGTGGGTATAAATTCCACCTCCTTGGAGAATCAGTTGACAACCACAAGGATCATGTCATGTCTGTGGGAGAGCGGTAGGTTGGTGATGAAATCCACAGATATGTCTTGCCATGGACTGTTAGGAATGGGGTTAGGGATTAGTTCTCTTGAGGGGGCCTTGTTTGTTGGCTTCATTTGTGCACAACGATCACACCTTGAACAATAATCTATGACTTGTGCTTGAAGGCCTGGCCACCAAAAGTATCATTCTATTGTATTCCACATCTTATTTGCACTTCTGTGCCCTGCAATAGGCAAATTATGGTAAAGTGTAATTATGTCTTGATGCAGTTGTCCTTTAGGAGGTATGAAGATCTTGTCACCAAGATACAAGGTTCCATCTTTGTTTAGAAGGTTAGGTTGTTCTGGACCTTTCCATTCTTCTTGTGCTTCCATGATTCTTTCCAGCAACTTCCTTTCTTCTCCTTCTATTGTGAAGCCTTGTTTTGATTGTGCCCTTACTCTATTGTCAGGGATCATTTGTATGCCTTTGGTTGTCCTCATCAATGCCAATGGTATGATCCTCTTGTCTAGAGAGAGCATCAGCCTTTTCCATCTGGGAACCAGGCTTATTAACAAGGACATAATTGAATCAAGACAGCCACTGAGACCATCTCGCTTGTCAACAATTCAAATCTTGTTTCATCATAAAGTATTTGAGGTTGGCTTGGTCTATCTATACTTCAAATTCATCTGCCCCCTCAAGGTAATGCCTCCATTGTTCAAGGGCCAGAATAATGGCAAGCATTTCCTTATCTGCTATTGGATAATTCCTTTGCTCAGGGGTGTCATATCCTGTGCCATTCCATCCATCTCCAACCCCTTTGGCCCCAACTCCAGTCATCTCCTGCCAACTCTGGACAACTCCATCTCCCTCAGTCCATCTTCGCTCCTCCACACTTGGAGCTCCACTCCTCTGACCAGACCAATGCTGTGCTTGGACTGGTACTTGGTTATACTCAGATCCAGAACTCTTTCATATGTTATTCATGCATTTGTTATATCTTTGTAATACTCATCTCGGAGCATAGCTCCTATACTACACTCCAGCATACTTCATTCCCAAACTCTTAGTATATAATCCCTGTAAACTCCATCATGTAGCTTTAGCATGAATATTGAATTAGTCCCACCCTCTTGACTCTTGTTGCAATCTCCATCTCCTCCTCCTGTTGGAACTCTGATCCTCCAAAATATGAGGACATGGACCTGTTCAAGGGCATGACACATAAGTCATGCGCCAATGTCCTCCTGAGCAACTCCTCCTCCAACTCCTCCACTCCAGACTTCAGTCCACCTCTAAGACTAACTAGTCTACTACCCCTCAGTACCTCCAGACCTCTGATCGGACTTGAGTCCAGAGAGTCCGGACTTAACAAGGGGTCATAGAAGCTGAGGAAAACATGACAGGGTGCCACTTGTCATCTTGCTTAATGGAGAGAACCACACCAGTGGCAAAATCTGAGGTATCAGTCTCGAGGTGAAACTCACTATCGTTATCAGAGTATGCAAGAATCAGAGCTGTGGTAAACACTTCTTTGAGTTGATCAAAAGTGTTTTGTTCTTGGGGTCCCCATTGCCATGGTTGGTCTTTCTTTGTTAGGTCATTCAGGGGATGTGAGACTTTTGAAAAGTCTTGAATGAACCATCAGTAGTAATTTGTGAGCCCAAGGAAACTTCAGACTCCTTTGATATTTGTAGGTATTGGCCACTCAAGAATGGCTTCCACTTTTCCTTTCTCCATCTTGATTCCTTCAGTGTTTGCTATCATACTGAGGAATTTGACCTCCTTTTGCTTGAAGAAGCATTTCTTGGATTTCAGGAATAGGTCATGTTCCTTTAACTGTTTTAAGACTTTCATGATGATTTTGTTGTGCTCCTTTTTGTCATCAGTCTTAGTGAAGATCATTATGTCATCAATGTATACTATGACAACTCCATCCATATCAGCAAAGATTTCATTCATCATTTGCTGAAAGGTTGCAGGTGCATTACACTGTCCAAAGAACATAACCAATGGTTCGTAGGCTCCAGTGTGTGAGATGAATATGGCCTTCCATTTGTCTCCTTTCTTGATTTGGATATTGTTATACCCCCATCATAGATCCAGCTTAGTAAAAAGCTTTGCTCCTTGGAGTTTATCTACTAATTGACTTATTAATGGCAGGGGGTAGTTATTTTTGACTGTCCATTTGTTTAGGTATCTGTAGTCTTGGACTAGTCATCTTTTGCCATCTTTTGTTGAAATAAAGAAGACTGGTGAGGTCTGTGGGGATCTGGAAGAATGAATATAACCCTTTCTAGTCTGTTCTTCAATGAACCCCTTCAGCTCTTCCATCTTGCCTTTACTCATGGGGAATATTTTGGTCTTTTTGGGTTGAAAGCCAGGCTTTAGCTTTATCTTGTGATCCCAGGGTTTTCGCAGAGGGAGTCACTCTGATTGCTTCTTACTAAAGATGCTGAGGAAGTGGTGATATTCTCAGGGAACCATTTTTTCCAGAGTTGGTTGCTTCCCTTTTGGTACTTTGAGAGCCTTGATGAATTGATGCACAGTCGAAGCATGCTTCAACTCCTCTTCTTCATCTTTTGCTAATTGAGTACCTCTGTCCAAGACCATATAGCATGATCATGGGCATTGCACCATTTTCACTTCTCCTTTTACCCAGTCTATGGTTGGATTATGCTTTGACAACCATGTGTATCCCAGGATCATGTTGTTTTTGCCTAAGTTTATTGCTTCTGCAACTAGGCATTTGTGATGTCCTTGATAATCCAAGATTATCTCTGCTTGATGTGTAACACTTCCAGCAGAGTTCTTTGTTCTGTCAATGTTGAAGACTGGAATTTTCCTTTTCATTTTCTGCAATGGAAGCTTCATTTGTTCTGCCCATTGTTTGTCTATAAAGACTCTGTTGGCTCCACTATCCAAGAGGGCTTTGCACTGATGTCTTTTGTGCTTGGTAGTGGGGTGTGCAATTGAGATATCCATGAGGATCTCATACTACACCTTGCTATTTCATAAGAGGATTTGCTCTGGGAAGCTTTCCCCATAAATATTTTTTTGTTTTTCTTTGACCAACTTAAGCCTGCATTCCTGTGCAGCAAGCTCCTTGTTTGGAGGCCCAGTCTCAGTGGGGAGGTGTACTCTATAGATAGGAGATGTTGGTTCTGAATTGGAGGAGTAACATGTGCTAGAATTGTCATCATAATCTTGTCCGTATTGTACATAAGGAGAAAGAGAAAAAAAGCTATTTTTTGTATTTAATGACTCTAACTTCTGAGGTCCCAGACTCCTCAGTTGCCATAATCTTTTCCCTGCTTTTTCATTTTAGTATCATGCAGATCAAATAAATATGCCTTTATCTGCTCAAAATCCATTCCTTTAATAGCCCTAGCTTTCTTGGGCTCCTCCTTCTTTTCCTCTTCCTTCTTTTCTTCTGTCATTGCTTGTACTTGTGGCCTTTTCTGTGGACCTTGTGCCCTTCTTCTGCAATTCACCTTATGTCCTCCTCTGAGGAACTTACACTCCAGGCATTCCTTTTTTGGGTTCGGGCAGTCTCTAGCCATGTGTCCATCATTTGAGCAATTGTAACACTTGGAGTTTCATTGTTGTAAAGCTCCAATGTCCATTGGTTGGCCTCAACCTCCATAGGTTCATGCCTGCCCTTCTTTGTATGTGTTGCCTTGTGAAGATCCCTATTGGACCTTCTCTGTCTTCCTTAGCTTAAAGGAGTTGAGCCTTGCTTTGATCTCCTTTGCTTTTTCCATGCAATCTTGTATACATGTCTTTTTTTCTCCACTCTGATATATTTGTCATGCTAGGTTTTCTTCTAGCACTTTCTCAAAGAGCCTTACTCCTTGAGGGTCATTCTTTTGGGGTTCTCCTGTATTGTAGTAGAAGCCCAGCCATCTCGTGGTGAAAGATTGGGCCAATTCTCTGGGCATTTGTTGACACCATTCAAGTTTACTTCTCACCTCGTCTTCCTCATTTACTGATTTACAATGAGCAATCAAGACTTTTCCAATGGTTTCTTCAGAAGGCCAATTATCGGTCTTCATGTAGTGTTTGAGTTGTTGATGAGCCCATTGTCTGGCTCTGTATTTGTTCTTCTTGCCCATCTTTGGTCCAATTCTTATTAGGATTGCTATGACTTTTTGCTCATTGAGGAAGAAAGATTCTGGATTCTCTTTTATATACAGGGCCATATTCATTTGCCATATATCAAAATTGTCTTTATTTCTGTCAAAACATCCTGGGTCTGGTACCATTTCTACTTTCTTTGATACCTTCACCTCTCCTTCTCTGCTCTTCCCTTTTCTTTTCTTCTTCAACTCAGTGATTTCTTCTCGAAGGGCCTGCAGTTGGTCTGACAGTGTGTGGATCATTTTGGCCAACATGCCTTCTTGTTCTTGACTGGGTATGGATGGTGATCAGGAGTTCTGGCTCAGAGATAAGGGCTGGTCTCCTAAGGGGTTGTTGGAGGAATCATCAGCTTCTGAGTCAACAAGGGGAAGCAGCTCTCTGTATGACATGTTGTTTTTCTTGTTGAACCAGTTCAGGCTCTGGTTTTGGCAGTGACAAGGGAGTTCAGTTTAAAGCTTCTAACTCTCCTAGGCCTTGCTCGATGTCTTGTAAGAGTTTTAAGACTCTTTGGTTTGCTTGTCTAGGGTCTGTGTATAGTTGGACACTAAGTACTTGTTGTCTGAAGTATGTGGCTTCTTCTGGTGTGACATGTGTGTAAAGAAGGAGATCTTCATTGAAGTCTCTTTGATTCCTAATGCAGTCTAGCAAATAGGGGTGTATGTTGTTTTGGTCGAAGATATTCTGGTGTGGTAGTGGATCTGGTATTCTGTATTGTGGGTTTGGGCGCTGGTAATGTAGCCACCCATCTTGGTCTTCCCTTGCTGCAAAAGGGGAAGCTTCTTCTTCTTCTTCTTCTTCTCCCTCAGTGGTAGGAGTTCATGGGGCATAGTAGTGGTGACCTCCCTGAGCATTGTAATACTTGTCATTTGGGTCAAAAGAAGCTTGTCAGTGATATTTGTAGTTTTCATCAATTTGTATTTCCTCAGATGGGAGGCAAATCTTGATCTCCTTGGATTTTGCAGGGTTATTTGGGAACATCCAAAAACTTGTAAAGAAGTGTGAACCTTAGGCAACACCAGCTTCTACTCCATTGGGTCAAACACCTTTCCAACTAGAGTCTTCAAAATGTGTACATAAACTAGTGATGCTGGGCACAAGACCGCTCTTGCGACACCAACTAGTTGTATGGACTATTCTTAGAATGAATGTGTTACAATCTTTTCACTTCATCCTCCCCTCTTTGTCATTCTTGTGTACATGCACCCACAATTCCCACCCTTGTCTTTTATCCTTCTCTTCTCCAATAACAACTATGACCTTCATTCCCTAACTTGATCCTTCTCTTCAGACCTTATCTCCTAATGCTTTTCTCTCATGCAGCATCATGTTCCTTGACAACCATTTTCCCACACCTCCCCTAAGGTGGTCTGTGCACTTGTAGGTAGACACTATTTAGTCTCACTCTACTCATCCTGTACAGTAAGCTTGTGCTACACAATTCACGTGTTCCCTTGACCTTTGCCTACTTCATCCCTTGTCCAAGGGACCACCTCTGAACCATCTCCTTGCCTTTGTGAGATGTTGCACCTCTTCATGAGTGCCTCCTCACAAAGGTAAGTGTACTAGTAGTTCTTGGGAATGTGCTATGTAACAAAAGCACAAGCTGTCTTCTGCCCCTCCTGTCATTGGAGTAGGGCATCCTTCACACCAATACATTGTCTAGAAGAATCTCTGGGTCACCTAACCCAAACTACCCCCCTGAAACACCTTGTCATTGCAATGCCCTTTTAGAACTCTCTCTCTGCAGAGCTGCAGCTAGAGGAGAATCCTCTGAACCTGAACCAATTGAAGTTGAAGAACCTGAACCCACCCTTGGTTCAGGAAGCTCATCTGACCCTTTGGCTGCCCCCACTCCCTTACCAGTCTGTCATCCAGAGCATAATGCCTCCACTGCTCTACCACTATCCACCTACACTGCCCCCACCCCTGTCCAATAGACTCAACCAACTCCACCTCATCAATCTCCATCCCCCAACTCTTCTGACTCTGGAAACGACAACAATATGACATCTAAGCCAGTTGAGATTAAGATTGGTGTCCCTACTAACTATGACGGAGATGCCAGCACCACTGAGGCCTAGCTCCTCTCAGTCCAGACTTACCTCCTGATCAACCAGGAGATCTACAATACCAATGACAAACAGATCACTTTCACCCTTTCTTATATGAAGAAAGACTCTGCCCTTGCCTGGGCCACTGTGGTACACCAAGAAGCCTTGGCTAAGCCTACCCCCTTGTTTGGTACCTTTGACGAGTTTAGGAAATCATTCAACACCACCTTCAAATTGGTCAACACTGCCCAGGAGGCTGCCAGAACCTTAGCCACCCTAAAACAATCATCTTGCAAGGATGTCCATGAATATATAGGAAAGTTCCATGTTGCAGCTACTACCAGTGGAATCTCCACAGATAAAGCTTTGATCACCTTCTTTGAGGAAGGACTCCACTCCTACTTTAGAAACAAGATGGCTGGACTAGAGAAGATTCCTGAAACCATTGCTGAGTGGTATGCTAAGGTGGAAATCTTTGAGGCCAATAGAAAGAGGTTTGCAAAAACCCCCTCCTCCTCTTCCCCTAGAAGGACTTTTGTTCCCTGAACCTTGCCCCCACTGAGAGATGCCACTGTCTTGAGAACAAACTATGTTTTATCTGCAAACAACCTGGATGTTTGACCAAGAACCACCCCAACTATACAGCACCACCCCCTTGACCACCAAAGAACCCTGCACGACTCCACTCTGTTGCTACCTCCCCCTCTGCTGAACTAACCCAGTATATTAATACACTCACTTCTGGAGGAAAATCCTCTGATGACATCCTCAAAGAACTTAAGAAGACCTTTGAACCACCCAAGGAGTCAATCACCTCCATTGAGGAAGTCGAGAAAGATGACCAGATGGATTTTTAATGAGGAGAGATAAGTTGACACCCCCTCTCCATACTATCGCCTATGTACTACTAGTATCTGAATCCAAATGATCTATTCACCTCTGAATCAGACTATCCACTGGGACTAAAACCATCAACACCACCGCCCTTATCGACAGTGGTGCAACTAGAATGTTTATCGATCCAACACTTGTCAAATGACTAGCCATCCTCCCTACTCCCCTCAAAAAGCCTGTACAAGCCTTGAATGTTGATGGAACCCCCAACCAAAAAGGGACCATTTGATCCTATGTCTCCCTAGACCTAACCATGACTGGCTTCTCCAACACCCTTCAACTCATGGTCATTGGTCTTGGATGACCCCAAGTAATCCTAAGAATAACTTGGCTCTGTTCTCACAACCCCAACATTGATTGAAAGAAAGGAACCCTAACCCTTCCTCATCACCCTTCCCCTATGCCCTATGATCCTATACCTGACAGATATCTTTCAGATTGTTAGGATGTGACCCTGATGAACAAATTCATTGTGGATTAACTGCTTGCCAGGAATGGCTTGAAGTGGAGTCCATATGCAAGACCACCCTCACCACCAAACTTGCATAACAAGCAACTAAGAAAGAAGTCACTCTCCCCCCAGCTTACTCTGACTTCACTAATGTATTCGAAGAAAAGAACCACAATGTTCTACCTCCTCATTGCCCATACAACCATGCCATCAAATTGAAAGACTCATTTGTGCCAAAAAGAGCCAAACTATATTCCTTAAACCCAGCTGAAATGGAAGCCTGTCAAGCATTTATTGACGAACATCTCAAAACTGGGCAAATTGTGGAATCCCAATCCCCCCAAGCATCCCCCCTATTCTTTGTACCCAAGAAAGATGAAACTGTCTGCCCTTGCCAAGACTATAGATATTTAAATGAACACACTCTCAAAAATGCTTACCCCCTTCCCTGAATCTCTGATCTCATTGACCGAATGAAACATTCAAAATATTTCTCAAAATTCAACATTTATTGGGGATACAACAATATTTGAATTAGACCTGAAGACCAATGGAAAGTGGCATTCATTTGTCCACTTGGACTTTACAAGCCTATCATAATGTTCTTCAGTCAGCACAACTCCCCACCTACATTCCAAGCTTTCATGAATTGGATCTTCCATGACATCACCCCCAAAGGATGGCTAGAAATTTACATGGATGACTTAGGGGTCCACTCCATCACCCTTGAAGACCATGTAGCCCACACCCATTGTGTCCTCACCCACCTACAGGAACATGGTCTTACTCTAAAACTGTCAAAATGTACTTTTGATGCCTCAGAAATTGAATATCTTGGAGTAATTGTTGGCAATGGAAAGATCCACATGGATCCTACTAAACTTTCTGCCATTTCAGCTTGGTGTCCTCCCCCCAATATATGCTCTGTTTGCTCTTTTCTAGGATTCTGCAACTTCTACCAGAAGTTCATCCCCATCTTTGCTAACATCACTGCTCCCCTCAACTCACTGACAAAATCCTTCCAATCTTGGACTTGGGGACCTTCTCAACAAGTGGCCTTTGACCACCTCAAGCAAATATTTGCCTCTGCTCCTGTCATTGCCCTTCCCAATACTTCCTGCCCATTTTCCCTCATGACCAATGCCTCACTCATTGCTATTGGAGCTGTCCTCATTCGGAAGGACATTAATGGTGACAACCACCTCTGTGCTTATTACTCACGAACCCTTACTGATGCTGAGTGCAACTATGACATCTATAACAGAGAGCTTCTTGCTGTCATTGATATCCTTGAGGAGTGGTGCCAATATCTCCTGGGCACCACCCACCCAGTTACCATCCTCACTGACCACAAAAACCTCACCTTCATGCATGCCCCTCAAAAGTGGTCATGACGTCAAGCCTATTGGAGCCTTTTTCTACAAGATTACCCCATCACTTGGCATAGTATCCCCAGCACTGCTGCCACTCCTGCAAATGCCCTTTCCTGCTGTCATGAAGTGGATACTTCCCTCAACAACATCCACCCCATTCTCTCTGACCCAGTTATCATTTTGGTACTAGACACCACTTTTACTACAAAAATTGCCTTCTTTTCAGCCAAGGATCCTCTTATCCTCAATGCCATTGTTACCATGGATAAGTCTCTTCCCCTTTTCCCCCATTCCACTCTTCAGGATTGGAGATATGATGCTCCTCATCTCTATCACAAGGACTGCCTCTTCATTCCCCCTGATGCCCACCACCCTCTCCTTTCTGCCCTCCATTCCTCTCCTGCTGGTGGTCATGAAGGCCTCTTTTGCACTTACAATCATCTTGCTTGTGATTACTGGTGGCCTGGTATGCATTCCTTTATTTCTTGCTTCATTGCAGGATGTGCCATCTGCCAGATGAACAAGACAAATACCCATCTCACTGTCCCACTGCTGTCTCCCCTCTCCTCTACTGCATCATGTTCCTTTCAACAGATTTCACTTGACCTCATTGTGGACCTCCCTCTTTCTGATTCTTACAATTCGATCCTAGTTGTGGTTGACCAAGACCTTACTAAGGGGGTGATCCTCCTCCCTTGCACCAAAAACATCTCTGCCAAAGGAGTAGCCTCCCTTTTCTTCCATCATGTTTTCCCTTGCTTTGGCCTTCATGACTCTTGCATCTCTGACAGAGGCCCCCAATTTGCCTCTACCTTCGCCAAAGAATTAGCTTGCCTCCTCCAATACAACCTAAAACTCTCCTCTGCTTATCACCTTGTCATATCCCGTCCAACTCCAGTCACTCTGGACTTACTCCAGCCTAGTTCCTCTGGTCATGTGCATGTTCTCAACTCCAGACCAACTCCATTGATCCTCTGGTTCATTCTCACTCAATATCATAGACCTTGACTTCAGACCTTTTCCTTTATGTTCTATCTTGACATCTCTCCATATGTTCCACTATGACATCTCTATTTCTGTTTCATCTTGACATCTCTATTCCTATTCCATCTCAATGTCTTATCTTGACTTCCATTTCACTTACATAGTTACCTCTGTGCCTGCACACATTGAAGACTTACCTGATCTCATCTCTCTTAGTATATAAAGTCTCTACTTCTGTCAGTAGATACCTCAGTTCAAATCTCAACTTAACCTTGACTTAACCTTGTTCTGTTCTTGTCTTGATCTGATGATCTCCTCTCATCTTGAGTCTGAGACTCTCCTCCGAACTCTGACCCTCCACAAATTCGGGACACTGGATTTTCTGCAAAGGTGCACCACATAAGGTGAAGCCAAGTCCTGTTCGACTAACCTAACTCCAAAGTCCAGAGTTAGTCTGGAGTTCGTCCCCAGTGTTTAACACACCTCCAGACTGATGGTCAGACTGAACAAACCAATCAAGAACTAGAGACCTATCTTCAAATCTTTTGTTAAGAATGGCCTGACACCTGGAGCCAACTCCTCCCCTCCACCAAATTCTCTCACAACTCTACCACCTACTCTTCCATCCACCAATCACCATTCTACCTCATGATGGGGTATGAACTGAGAGCTTATCCCACTTTGGGAAAAACCTCTGTCCTTGCTATCAAAAACTGACTCTCCCTCCTCTCAGAAGCTAGGAAAGAAGCCTTAGCAGCCCACCAAACCACCCAACAACTCATAAAAGAACGCATCACCTCCAAATTCACCCCTTGGAAGGTTGGCAACAAGGTATGGCTTGAAGCCACCAACCTACGACTCCATTACCCTTCTAGGAAATTAGCCCCCAAACAAGAAGGCCCTTTTGAAATAACTAAGGTACTATCTCCAGTGGCATATCAACTAAAACTCCCACCAACCTGGCATATTCATAATGTATTCCATGCTTCTTTGTTATCCTCCTATTGGGAGACTCCCAAACATGGGCCTAACTTCCTTTCTTCACCACCTGACCTGATTGGAGGAGAAGAAGAATACGAAGTTGAACAGATACTCTCCCATAGAGGCTCTGCCTGTTGCCATCAATTTCTGATCAAATGGAAAGGCTATCCATTGTTGGAGAACACTTGGGAGCCTGAGCAGAACTTAAGGAATGCTGCCTCCCTTCTCAAAGCATATAAACTCTGTCACCCAAAATCCTTCTGACATGCCCTCCCTAGAACTTGTTCTTGCCCAAATCCTGTTACTTACCACCCTTTGCTTCACTGCCCTCCTAGTCCCACTTGCCATCTCTCTCACCAAAGGACTCTTCATTGCTCCTTGCCACTAACTCTAGATGCTGTCTCTCTTAGTGAGTACCTCCCAGAGTGTAGCAAGATGACTTCAATCTCAACTGTCACCACTTTGCATTTATCCTCTCCCACCTCCAGACCACCATTCCCTCAAAGGATCACTCCCCAATGTGCCCTGCAAGTAATCTATCCCTCTCTACTCCCTCTTTATGCCTGCTGTGCACTTTGTGCCCATGTTCTAGACCACACTTCTCTAGTTTCCCTCATAGAACAGTCACTTACATATCAAGGTTCTTTGTCTTTCCATCATGCTATGGAACTTTATCGCTCTACCTCTTTCTTTTGTGTTGTTTCATTATCCCCTCGTGTCCTCCCTTACCAGGAGTTTGCTGCTGCTCAAGAGACCATTCTATTTCATATCAGATTCCAAGCTCTAGATCTCCTCCATGCCAAAGGATTAGGAGATGCTATTACCTCCTTCCCCAGAGGGACACTCATTGAATTCATGGAAACTATCCTCTGCACCCTCAGCAATAGAGACTTTGGAGAGTATATCAAGAAAGACTTACAACTCATATGCCCCATCCCATCCTTGGAACAATGATTGTCCTCTCTGCCGCTACCTATCCCTGCACCTAATGTCCCTAACTCACTGCCTGCCGAATCACCTACTAAGGATCGAGGATGGCAAACTTCATCGTCTCCCCCACTTGATTTACCCACTGGCACTCATGTTGTCTCATCCACCACCCACCTCCTTCCCATTCCTCAATACACTGTTGATCTTATGGCAGAATGTTTTGCACAAGCCAATCTCTTCTCCATATGCTGCTTTCAATGTGGAGTCACTGGGCACTTACGACAAGATTGCATCCACTACCAATGTCCCCACTGCTACCTTTATGCCCCAGGTCACTCCCACTTCAGATGCACCATCAATCATTGTGGAGCATGCAATAGATGGGGACATGTTGACTATATCTGCCCCAACAGATGATGTGGCCTCTGTGGAGCCCCAGGACACATTCTGGGTGACTGCCCTTTCACAATGGAGGACTTCCAGGATGATAAGGTTGTCCACAATGGTGGATATCCTGATGGAGCTTAGATTCTCATTGGCACTTCAAATGTATGAGTGAGGTAATGTTACAAGCTTTTCACTTTGTCCTCCCCTCTTTGTCATTCTTGTGTACATGCATCCACAATTCCCACCCTTGTCTTTTATCCTTCTCTTCTCCAATAACAGCTATGACCTTCATTCCCTAACTTGATCCTTCTCTTCGGACCTTATCTCCTAATACTGTTCTCTCACACAGCATCATGTTCCTTGACAACCCTTTTCCCACACCTCCCCTAAGGTGGTCTGTGCACTCGTAGGTAGACACTATTTAGTCTCACTCTACTCATTCTGTACAGTAAGCTTGTGCTACACAATTCACACATTCCCTTGACCTTTGCCTACTTTGTCCCTTGTTCAAGGGACCACCTCTGAACCATCTCCTTGCCTTTGTGAGATGTTGCACCTCTTCGTGAGTGTCTCCTCACAAAGTGTAAGTGTACGAGCAGTTCTTGGGAATGTGCTATGTAACAGAATGTGCCTCACATGGATGTGAGCCTAAGCTCCTTCAAAAAAGAAATGTGTGGAGGCAGTTTTTAAACCAATTAAGTTCTCTTGAGAGCACCCCTTGATAGCAGCATAAAGCTCAACCAACCTTCACCAGCATATAGTTGAGGTATATGTAAAAGATAACAGATAGCACAAGTGTGCAAGAATGTGAATGGGTAGTATATAAAGTCCCTTTGCCCCTAGGGTCTGGGGTTGTCACAAACAATAGTGAGTAAAGAGTAAGAGTGTGGTGAGGGAAGTGAGTACAGTCAAGTTCTAATGTTGGCAACCTAATCCACTTAAGGCTTTGGTCACCACACAACTAGTACTTGCTTTAGAATCAAGAGGATGAGGGATATCAACCAGGACTTGACTGAAGTCTCGTTGTTGATGGGATTGACTTCTTATTCTATGTACATGGTTTAGGGCAAGTGTGTGACTACTTACTAATCTACTATGTCATGTATGATGTCATAGACCTAGACCAATGGTAATTAAAGAAGCATGTGCGATAAGGGTCTAGAACAATCAGTGATTAATAAAGCAAGTGTGATGAAAGTGAAAGAGAATGATCTAGTCTTGATTATGTGATACTTCCCATGGTCACATGCAACTGATCATATGACTTGATAAGATAAGATAAGAAATGAAATCATAACAGATGGAGACCATGAAATCCAAAGATATCCATGAGTTCATCCTTCAAAATCTGAAGGTAAAGGTCCACATCCATCCTACCATCAATCTTAGCAGCATGGCCAACTCCCTGCCAGGTCATACAGCTCCACATTATCAAGGAACCCCATCCAAACTTAAGAGTTCCATTCTCTAGCCTATCACTGAGCCCCTCACCTGCCTTTTTTCATGCCCACTTGCATCCATCTGACCCAAGGCAATTGATTTTGGTCTCATCAGACCACACTACCTTCTTCCAGTCCTCCATGGTCCAGTCTTTGTAAGCATAGATAAAATCCAAATGAGCTTTACAATATTTGGGAGAGAGAAGAGGGTGTTTGGACTTGACTACAGCCTTCATACCAACCTTTTTCAAGTGTCAGCAGACTGTACTGGAGGAGAGGGGTTGGTTGACAATATTGGTGAGGGCCTTGATCACTTGGACAGCATTTTCTGCCTTCTGAGTAGAGATGAGATGGACTGTATGGTGAATATTGGCAGGGGAAAGCTTAGATGGGTGATCTCCTATGGACTTCTGAAGTTCAGAATGCTCCTTGGAGCAAAGCCTGGATATGGTGGAGACATGGACACCAGTGATAGTAGAAAAAGAGTGGGCAGATTGACCTGTATCAAGTCTAGAAAGAATAGTGTTCTGTTTAGCAGAAGTAAGAGATCTCATGATGGTGGTGGTTTGAAATCAAGAAGTGTGTGAACATTTTCAGCTCAGATATACTATATTTATTTGTATCTTTGTTTGGAAAGTCAAACAAGATCAAATATTATTTAATTTCATTGAGATGTCCATTTTTTATCTTTAAAAAGCTGCAAAATTGTTGCAATGATATCATCGACTTGAAATGGATATATCTCCACAGCCACTGGGCCATATAACATCATCCAGAGAGTGATTTGTAGCTAATGGCATGTACTTCCTTTCTGTTACTAAGGCTAAGTGATATTTTGATGAGTGTTGATGGTGTGCTTCACATACCACATTTAGGTTAGGCATTGCAACAGTTTTGGAGGTCACTATATTGGTCAATAAACCTGGTTCCAGATGGAAAAAGCTGATGCTCTGTTGAGATGAGAAGACCATGCCACAGGCATAGAAGAGGATAACAAAGGAGTTCAAATGATCCCTGAAAATAGGGTAAGGGTACAAATGAGGTAAGCCTTCATGATAGAAGGAGAAGAAAGGAAGCTGTCAGAAAGAATTGTGGAAGTGCAAGAAGAATGGAAGGATTCTAACAAGCCCCCATAATTACTAAAGATGGGATCTTGTATCTTGGTGATGACATCTTTATACCCCCAAAAGGACAATTACACCAAGATATAATTACCCTTTACCATAACTCACCTATCACTAGGCATAGAAGTGCAAATGAGACATGATGCACAAAAGAATAATATTTTCAGTTGCCTAGTCTAAGCATGCAGGTCATTAATTATTGTTCAAGATGCAATCATTGTGCATGACTGAAGCCAACAAATATGGCCCCCTTGGAAGAACTCATTCCCAATCCAATTCCAAAAGATCCATGGCAAGATATATCTGTGAATTTCATTACTGATCTCTCACTCTCCTGTGGACATGACACAATCCTTGTGGTTATAGACTGCTTCTCCAAAGATGTGGAATTCATTCCCACAAACAAAACTATTATATCACTTGGCACAGCCAGACTATATCAAGACCATGTATGGAAGCATTATGGATGTTCCAACTTGATCATTTTAGACCACAGTTCACAATTTAACTCCCACTGCATCCCCTTCTCAATATGAGTCCACTCCTCCTACACCTGTGCCCCTCCCTTGCATTTCCACCATCTCTCCAGCCACTGAACATCTCTCTGTCCCTGACTGAGTCCTCCCCTCCTCTCCCCATCTGATTATCTCCCTGGATAACCTAGCCACCAGTTGTTGCTTTCAATGTCACTCCACTGGACATTTTTGCAAGGACTACCCCCAATACTACTGTCTGAAATATAAGATCTGGGCCCCAGGGCATAATAGCAGTCAATGTCTCACACTTGAATGTGGTAACTACCACAATTGGGGCCATGGTACTTCCTACTGTCCCCTCATCTGGTGCTCAGTTTGTAGGGAGATGTGATATGACAGATATGTATATGATATCAACCTCCAGCTTGATGCTGACAACTACAAGGTCAATAATGGAGACCCAGATGGCCCTGACTATGATTGAGTCTATGGATATCAAAGCTGGGCTTCAATTCAACAAAGGGGGTAATAGTACAGTTTTGTTTCTATCTGGACACCTCTTACTTCTTTTGCTCCTTTGTCTTAAAGAGGGTTCATTTACCTATGAAGTCTATGTCCTTTATTTGCTCTTCCTCTATTCTGACAATATTCACCTTGTTCCATTGCTGTGACTTTCCTTTTTGATCTACTGCTGTGGATAGAGCCTCCTACATTGCTATCTTTATCTTAGTCAATATGTAGTCTTGTTACCATCATCCACCTGCACTGACCTAGCTTAGCTAACCTGGTCCATGTGCTACAGTAGTTAGTATATAAAACTCCACTTTCATATATCCTATTCCTTAGCCAGTTCTATGCAATATAACACACACTACTTGCTCCATTGCTCACATCCCTCTCACTTCTAAGAATCTTACAACTCCAAGGGACATTGCACCTTTTTGTGAGTGTCTCCCTTCAGTAGCTGAGTGAAGAAGTCTTGCCTAGGAAAGGCTCAGCATATAGGAAGTGCACCTTTGTGTTACACCCAACCATTTATCTCTGCCTCCTTTGGCCCCTTCTGTTAAACACTGGGGGATGAACTCCAGGCTAACTCTGGAGGTCTAGAGTTAGGTTAGTTGAATGGGACTTGACTTCACCTTATGTGGTGTGCCCTTGTGGAAGTCCACTATCCCAAATTTGCAGAGGGTTGGAGATTGGAGGAGAGTCTCAGAAGCAAGACAAGAAGAGATTGTCAGATCAAGATGAGGACAGGACAAGGTTAAGTCAAGGTTAAGTTGAGATTCAAACTGAGATATCTATGGACAAAAGTAGAGACTTTACAGTGACCTCCAAAACCATTGCAATGCCTAACCTGAATGTGGTGTGCAAAGCACACAACCAACACTTATCAAAATATCACTTAGCCTTAGTGATTGAAAAGGAAGCATATGCCATTAGCTACAAATCACTCTCTGGATGATGTCATATGGCCCAGTGGCTGTGGAGAGTAGTTTTTTAAAGATAAATGAACATCTCAATGAAATTAAATAACATTTGATCTTGTTTGACTTTCCAAACAAAGATACAAATAAATATTGTATATCTGAGCTGAAAAAAGTTCACACACCTCTTGATTTCCAACCACCACCATCATGAGATCTCTAACTTCTGCTAAAAAGAACACTATTCTGTCTATACTTGATGTAGGTCAATCTGCCCACTCTATTTCTACTATCACTGGTGTCCATGTCTCCACCATATCCAGGCTTTGCTCCAAGGAGCATTCTGAACTTCAGAAGTCCATAGGAGGTTGCCCATCTAAGCTTTCCCCTGCCAATATTCACCATGCAGTTCATCTTATCTCTACTCAGAAGACAGAAAATGCTGTCCAGGTGACCAAGGCCCTCACCAATATTGTCAACCAACCCCTCTCCTCCAGTACAGTCTGCTGACACTTGAAAAAGGTTGATATGAAGGCTGTAGTCAAGTCCAAACACCCTCTTCTCTCTGCCAAACATCATAAAGCTCATTTGGATTTTACCTATGCTCACAAAGACTGGACCATGGAGGACTAGAAGAAGGTAGTGTGGTCTGATGAGACCAAAATCAATTGCCTTGGGTCAGATGGATGCAAGTGGGCATGAAAAAAGGCAGGTGAGGGGCTTAGTGATAGACTAGCCAGTGGAACCCTTAAATTTAGAGGGGGTTCCTTGATGATGTGGAGCTGTATGACTTGGCAGGGAGTTGGCAATGCTGCTAAGATTGATGGTAGGATGGATGGGGACCTTTAACTTCAGATTTTAAAGGATGAACTCATGGATACCTTTGAGTTTCATAGTCTCCATCCTTCTGACATTATCTTTCAGCAGGATAATGATCCTAAGCACACCTGTAGAAAGGTCAAGGAGTGGTTAGAAAAGCAAGAGATTAGGACTATGGTGTGGCCTGCATGGTCTCCTAACCTAAACCCCCTTGAACATCAATGGGGTTACCTCAAAAGGAGGCTTGCAGAGCATGAACATCCCCCTAAGGGAATTCATGAGTTGTGGGAGGGAGTTAAAGTGGAGTGGAACAAGATACCAGTTGAGGAGTGTTAACAGTTGATTGAAAGTATGCCTAGAAGGATTCAGGCAGTGCTTAAGGCTAAAGGGGGCTATACCAAGTATTAATATATTCAAAATACCCTCTTTATTTTACAAGATGCAAAACTATTGCAATGGTATTGTTGACTTGAAATGGAGATATCTCCACAGCCACTTGGCTACATCACATGATCCAGAGAGTGATTTGTAGCTAATGGCATGTACTTCCTTTTCTGTCACTAAGGCTAAATGATATTTTGATGAGTGTTGGTGGGGTGCTTTGCACACCACATTTAGGTTAGGCATTGCAATGGTTTTGGAGATAACTGTATATACTAAGAGAGATGAGATCAGGTAAGTCTTCAATGTGCACAGGCACAGAGGTAACTAGATAAGTGAAGATGTCAAGATAAAACATAGACAGAGATATTAAGATGGAATTGGAATAGACATGTCAAGATGAAATGGAAACAGAGATGTCATAGAGAAACATACTGAGAGATGTCAAGATAGAACATATAGGAGAAGGTCCAAAGCTAAAATCTATAATATTAAACAAGAATGAACCAGAGGATAAACAGAGTTGGTCTGGAGTTGAGAACATGTGTGCAACTGGGATAACTAGGCCAAAGTTGGTTCAGAGTGACTGGAGTTGGGTGGGATATGACAGTATCCCCCTCTTAGGCCTGAACCCCTGAAGGCCATTAGCATATGACTCTGTTGATTGGTTTTAGAGTCCAAAACAGAATTTGGTTTGTCTGTTAAGAAAAAAAGCCTGGGCGCTTAGAGTCACTTCATCCACTACCACCCACCACTATGTCTAATGTCTCTGATATCAAGACCTGATCCAACAACTGCCTGGCTGAGGATGAGAACAACAAGGATGCACTCTAAAGAGCAAAGGCTGCTGAACTGAGGAGGCAGGTCAAGATCAAGAAGAAAGAGGAGGCATGGAAGAAGGCAGTGGAGGAAGCTATAAGGAAGCAGGTGGAGGAAGAGGCCACAAAGAAAAGAGTAAGTGGTTCATGATGAGGCAACACAGACTAACCAGAGCACAGGTGGAGCAGGTGTAGGCTCAGTAGGCACAGGTGGGGCCTGTCATATCCATGACATCCCATCCATCTCCGCCTTCTCCAGCCCCATCTCCAACCAACTCCAGTCACCTCTGTCACCCTCAGTCCACCTCCACTTCCTCCATGCTCAGAGCTCTGCTCCTCTGCTCCAGACCAAGGCTGTGCTTGCATAGGGACTTGGCTATCCTCAGACCTGGATATCATTCTGTATATTCCATTTGTACACCTCTTTGCTTCCTTCATCCCTTCTTGGTCCCTTATGGACCCTTGATATCATTTCACCTATTCCCTGACACCCTTGATGTCCCTATCCTTTTTCTAGTATAAAACCTATGTACCTCTATTGTGTAACCTTAGCATGAATATCGACTTAATTCCCACTCTCCTGATTCTCATCATGATCTCATTCCCCTCCTGTCAGACCTCTGCTCCTCCAAAATATGAGGACACAGACCTATTCAAGGGTGTGACACATAAGTCCTGCGCTGATGTCCTTTCCATGCAACTCTGCTCCGACACCTCTGCTCCAGACTTCGGTCCAACTCTGAGACGAACTTCATCGACCACCCCTCAGCACCTCTGGACCTCCAATCAGACTTGAGTCCGGAGAGTCCAGGACGATTTAACAGGGCCAAGCAAGGGCAAGGGGAAGGTGAGGATGCCAATGATGCCAGAGTGCTGGAGGTGCAAGGAGTAGGGCCTAGCATGTGAGCAGGTGTCAGGGAAGCTGATGGCATGCTTGGCATGCCAGGATGCAAAGGTGAGGTGCAAGTGGCCTAGAGAAGAGAAGGTGGAAAAGAAGTGGAAGTAGAAGACAGAGGAGCTGGAGGTGGTGAAGAAGAAGGTACAAACAAAGGAGGTAGGGGACAGTGAGCTGACCCAGCTGCTCCAGGTGGTCCACAAGATCCACAACCAAATCTGGCTGGGTTTCAAGCACTAGAACCAGTCACTGGAGCAGTTGGTTGAGCTCAAGGCCCTAGAAGTGTACAGAGACAATGGGGTGGAGATGGTGATGGTGGAGGAGATTGTGGTTGAGAGGGAGGTCTGGGAGGCTGCCAGGGAGACAATGGAGTTGAGGGCAGAGGAGAAGAAAGTGGCAGATAAGCTAAAGAGAAGGGGGTTTGTGGAGTTTGCAAGGAAGAAGGTGGAGGAGGTGGAGGAAGATAACAACAACAACAACAAGGATAGGGAGGTGTAGATAGAGTCCAGCCATCCCCTGTAAATAGTTTTAGTTGCAAATCATCCAGTGAGTCAAACAGAGTGAGGTCCAGACTTGTCTGGATATCAGAGGTGAAACTTCTCAACAAGCTCCAAAGCATGACCTAACTCAGTGGCAAGAAGCCATGAGGTTTCTTTGTTGGTTCCTTCATATCTGGACCCCCAGAATAAGTACAACAGCTTGCAATGATACTGTCTACAATCTATCTTGGACTCAAGAATCTTGAAGATCTTGAACTTCAGCTCACTGTCAACTTCAACTGGAGGTGGAAGTGGTTCAGTACAATTTGGAATAGTGTTGGGAATGGTAGGTTTCAGCTAAGAAATATGGAAGACTGGATGTACAGACTTCATGTTCTCCAGAAGCCAGAGCATGAAGAAGAGGGAGCCTGCTTGAGCAATGATAGGGTATAGACCAAGGTTCTTTTCAGAAAGCTATTTGAAGGGCCATGTAGAGCAGAAGTACTTAGCTTTGACAAAGACCAGGTCACCAACTTTCAAGTCTGGGACGAGAGTTCACTTAGTGTCAGTGGGTCCTTGGTCCTATTTTTAAGCAGTGGCCATTTCCTCATGGAGGAATTGGTGGAGGGAATCAAGGTCTATGGAGTACTCTTTGGCTTGAGTGGAGGTGAGGTTGTGCTCAGGATGAACAGCAAGATTGGGGTGGTAACCCTTGTTAGTGAAGAATGGAGATACACTTGTGGTAGCATTTAGAGCATTATTGTATGCAAACTCTATGAGAGGCAGAAGTTCAGACCAATTGTTTTGTTGGTAGTAACAATAGATGGAGGTATTCCTTGAGTGTCTGGTTTATATGCTCTGTCTAACCATCACCTTTTGGATGATAACTGGAGATGAAGTGGAGGCAGATGTCAAGAGCCTTATTGGGAGAGTGGAGGAAGTGGGAGATGAACTCCAAGCCTCAATCAGAGGTGATGTGGGAGAGAACTCTGTGCTTAGAAAAGATGTGGAGAAGAAAGAGTTTGGCTAACTCTGGAGATGATACCTTATCATCTGTAGGAATAAAAATGCATTGTTTGGACAGACAGTCCACAACAACAAGGATGGCAGTATATCCAGAGAAAGCAGGGAGTTGCTTGATAAAGTCCATGGAGATGCAATTCCAAGGCTTTTTGGGGATGGGGAGCTGTTTTAGAAGGCTGTAGGGCTTGTGATAAGGGACCTTGGCATGAGCACAGGACATGCAAGAGGAGACATACTCTTTGACAAAGGTCCAGATGCCTGGCCTGGTATACTCTCAACAGATGAGCTCTAATATCTGATTCTGTTTAAAATGTCCAGAGAGCAGATGATTGTGTGTGTACCGGAGGACCTGGAGATAGAGGTCATCAGCATCAGGGACATAGATGTGATTATCTAGATGCAAGAAATGTTCTGGGTCTATGGTCCAGTGGGGATTAGACTCATCAGAGTTGGACAGATAGATAGAGGCAATAGGATCAGAAGGGAGAGCTGTGAGGATGTTGTTATGAAGGTCTTGATGTTGAACAAGGAGGCAGCTTGGAGTACTGGAGTTGCAAGGTATATAGACTGGAGTGATGTGGTGAGCTGTTCTAGTGTAAAGACAGAATGGAAATGATGTGGATTGACACAGGCATAGTCCCTATCCCCCTCTTTAGGATAGATGTCCCAGCATCTAGTCAGGGCATTGGGCTTGGCACCTAAGCATCCAGGGCAGAAACAGATGACCATATTGAACTGGGAGAGGAACTCTGACCACCAGGCTTGACAGCAGGTCAGGAGTTTTGTGGTGGAAAAGTATTCCAAGTTCTTGTGGTCAGTCACAACATTGACCAGAGTACCTGAACCTTCAAGGTAATGCCACCAAGTCTGGAAGGACTCGTGAATGGCAAGCAACTCCTTATCATGGGTGTTGCAGTTGAGCTCCAGAGTGGAGAGAGTCTGGGAGTAGAAAGCAATGGGCCAAAGTTCCTTATCTGGACATTAGAGTGAGAGGATGCTGGCAATCATGTCATTGGAGACATCAGTCTCAATGATCAGCTGAGCATCAGATACCCAGTGAGTAAGAATAGAAGTGGAGGTAAATGCTTTCTTAAGGCATCAGAAGGTGGAGTGACAAGTGTTGTTGAAGTCCCATGGAATGCCCTTACAAGTAAGGCAGGTCAAGGAAATGACAAGACTGGAGTAGTCATGGATGAAATGGCAATAGAAATTAGTGAATCCAAGGAAGGATTGGATATCTCAGACCTTTCAGGGTTCAGGCCAATCTAAGATTACCTTCACTTTCTTGGTGGACATGGTAAGTCTGGCGGGCAAGAGGCAATATCTGAGGTACTTGGTAGAGTCAGTATAGAACTGGTTTAGTGTAGAGGCTGTGTTTCCAGAGTTTTTGGAGGATTTCTTGAACATGCTTCCAATGGGAAGCCTTGTTGGCAGAGAAGATAAGAATATCATCCAGATATATGATCACAAAGACATTGAGAAGATCAGCAATGATAGAATTAACAAACCACTGGAAAGCTGCAAGGGAGTTGGTTAATCTGAAAGGCATGACAAGCCATTTGTATGATCCATAGCATGTCCAGAATGAAGTCTTCCATTCATCACCCTCAGCAATGTGGACCAGATGGTATGCATGCCAGAGGTCGATTTTAGTATAGATCTTCACTTAGCTTGGAGCATTGAGGAGGTCAGAGATGCAGGGAAGGGGATAGCAGTCTTTCTTCATAATCTTGTTCAGTCCTCAGAAGTTGATGCAAAGGTGGAGTGAACTGTCCTTCTTGTGGACAAAGAGGACTGGAGTGGCATAAGTGGAGAAAGATGGGTGGATAAAACCCATAGAGAGATGTTCATTGAGGAATGTCCAGAGGGACTCCAGCTTGGAAGGGGAGAGGGAATAAGTGATGCTGATAAGAGGAGAAGCTCCTTCTTCCAAGTCGATCTTTAAACCAAACTTGTGGTGTGAAGCAAGGGTAGAAGTCTTGCTTTTGCTGAACACATCTGTGAAGTCATGATACTTCAGGGGAACTCCAGAGAGATCAGCTGGATCAGGAGTAGTGGATGTGGCATGGAGGTCACTTTCCTTAGAGCAGAGTTGCAGACTAAACTACATGGAGCCCTCAAGACAACAAGTGAGTGTGAAGGCCAGAGTGTTGATCAGTGCAATTGGCAGGGCCTTGCACTCTGAGAAACATGGTGGATCAGTGGAAGCAGAGCCAGCTGGAGGCAAGGGGACTGGAGCCAGAGTAGGCAAAGCCAGAGGTGCTGGAGGCTGTGGAGACGAGCTCATAGGTGCTGGAATGGGGTGTTCTGGTGTCTGGAATGAGATACTACTTGAAACACAGTCAATCAATGGATTGTAGCAGGCAAGCCAGTTGTATCCTAGGACAATGGAGCAGGATTCATCTAACAGAGTGATATAAAATGTTATTGGAGTGATATCACTGGTTTTGAAATGAATTGAGAAGCTTGGGAAAGGGTAGAGTTTGAGGTTCCATTGAACAATCAGAGCTGTATTGGAGGAACACAGTATATCAAAGGTGCATGTTTTTTCACAAAAACAGAGTCTATGAAGCAGTCAGAGGATCTGGAACCCAACAATGCAGGAAAGGCTGGAATGTCATAAGAGATTCAGAGAAGGATGGCATAAGGGATCTAGGGTCTAAAAGAGCAGACACAGGGAGTCAGATCTCCAATGGTGCATGGGAAGAGTCAATGCAACCTCCTGTCCATGTGGAATGACAGAGGCTACTGCTTATTTTTTTGCCTTGGAGGCATCCAGTTTAGCTTCTAGAGTTGTGGTCTTCATGGCACAAGCCTTAGCTGCATGGGATGTGGACTTGGGACAGTCCTTGGCTATGTGTCCAGCTAGACCACAGAACATGCAGAGGTTGTTGTCAAATCATCACTTGCATTCCTTGGCTATAAGCTTACTGTCCTTTCTAAGCTTGGATGACAAGTCTGGTTTCAGAGCAGCAGAGGCTTTAGAGGAGCCAGAGAAAGGGGCAGACTTGCCTTTTGAATCCTTGGAACTGGAGGTACTAGTGAAGTTAATGGACAGAGCAGAGGGCTTGTCAAGTGCTTTGGCAGGGCTGTCAGAAGACTTCGCCTGGTGGCTAATTTCTGACTTGCACTCCAAATAGTGAGCATCAATAGCCTGAGCAAGTTGGCAGAGTTCTGAAAGGGCAGGGGGTTTACCAACACATAAGATTTTGTCCTTGATGTGGTCCAGAAGTCCATTATAGAAATGGTGCCACAGGGCACCTTCTCCATAACTCCAAACTTGAGACCTATTTGGTTGAATTTGACAATATACTTATTAATCTTTTGACTGTCCTTGTAATGACACTAACCCTAACTAGAGGGAATTGTAGTACTAATGACCACTGAAGGCCAAAGGTAACCCTTGAGGGGTCACTAGGAGCATTGTAAAGGAGCAGATAAGAGAAGACTCAAGAGGAGAGCTTTAGAAGGCTCTAGGCTCAATCAAGAGGTTTAGGGGAAACCCACAAGAGACTTCACTTGAAGTCCTTGGGGCAATCTATTGGACACTTATATAGTGTCTAACTATGTACTTAGGGCAGGCTTAGATACATGGGCCACCTTAGGGCTGGTATCATACCTAGCTATGACATCATGCCATGAGGTGTACCTGTGACATCACTAAGATCTAGCCTCTTTGTCTAGGCTTCTAGAGTATTGTAATATTAAATAAACCTAGCTAAGTACCTTGATGAGTGTATAAGCCTTAGCTAACTGGCATGTAAGTGTTGGCAACCTAATCCACTTAAGGCTTCAGTCACCACACTACTAGGCTTGTTGTGAGAATCAAGAGGATGAGGGTAATCAACCAGGACTTGACTGAAGTCTGGTTGTTGATGACATTGGTTTTATATACTACTTACAGATGTTTAGGGCAGGCCTGGGAATACTGACTAATGTACTACATCATTAATGATGTCATGGTCTAGAATAGCGGTAATTAAGAAAGCATGCTTGATAAGAGTCTAGAACAAATGTGAATGAAGTGAAAGAGTTTGACCTAGACTTGGTCAGGTGACATGTCCCATGGTCATGTGATAGTGGTCATGTGACTTGACAAGATAAGATAAGATGAGAAATTGTAACAGTAAGTGGATGCTAGTGTGTTAACTGTAACAGCCCTTCATCATCAAATGGTCAAGCTGATGCTCTGCATCTTCAACAGAGTCATATGGTCTGAAGTTGGTCTGAAGCTCCAGGACAAACTTCTTAAAGTTGTCCATCCAGATGGGCTGGAGGGCCAGATCTTCCATCTGAAGGAGGTCCAGTTTGAACTACTCCAACACCATACCCTTGAGGTAAGACTGGGCAAAGGTGACTTTAGCACAGTTGGTAGTGAAGTTTTTGGGATGGTCTTGGAAGTTCAACTTGCATTGAACCAGGAAAACTCAGAGTTTGTGGGGGTTGGTCCTATCAAACTGATCCAGTTCCCAGACTTTGGTCCACTATGAGGACTCAGGTTTGTAATGAGAGAAGCAAGCAAGGCCACAGATGGTGCTGGTGAGCTTGCCAAGCATATCACCTCTGGAGTTCCCCAGAGTGCTGGAGTGGACACTCAAGTTCATTGGAGTGTGGAGCAATGCTGAATTTGACAAAGGGGTTTCTTTGTCAACAGGTGGGTCATTGACAGGTGTTATGGAGCAAATCCTTTTGGACTGCAAGTGACAAAGATTCTTTGTGAGGAGGCACTCACAAAGAGGCACAATGTCTCACAAGGAATTGAAAGAGCAAAGGTGAACTGTTGAGGCAACAGTTCAGGCAGGAGCAAGTCCAGAATCAAGAGGTGGATTGCACAGGTCTAGCTTGAGGTTTACAAGCAAAGTAGCTAGGTACTTATAGTCCAAAGGAATGTGCACAGACCAAGTTAAGGGTAGGCATGGAAGGCAACAGAAAAAAGAAGAAGGTAAAGGAATAACTGTGAGTGGCTATAAGGACAACAACAGCATGCAAGAGAATGCTGTTAGGAGGTAAATGTCTGAATAAGGATGGAACTACAAAGTATAGAGCAAATAGGTGAAGGGAGACTTAAAGATAATCATGAAATAGATATACTTCCCATGAGGGAATGGATATTGGAAATGAATGCAAATGGTGAGAAGGAAAAGATATGGTATGAGAGATAAAATCGTAACAACAGGTAGCTCTTCAGTGCAAGCTCCTGGAGTGGGAGAGAGTGGGGGTGCTGGCACCTGGGATGCCAAGCCTGGCATGCATCTAGCAGAAAAGCTGCAGAATTGGTCAATGAGGGTGGGGCCTCAGCAACTACTGCTAAAGGTGTGTAGGGCATCAGGTGCATTTGCAAGTGCATGAGAATAAGAACAGGTAACTCTGATTGCCATATTGGTGATGACTTTTGCAAGTGGGAGTTCAAATCTACTGTTAAATACTGGGGGATGAACTCTGGGCTAATTCTGAAGGTCCAGAGTTAGGTTAGTTGAATAGGACTTGGCTTCACCTTATGTGGTGCACTCTTGCAGAAGTCTGGTGTCCCAAATTTGCAGAGGGTCAGAGATCAGAGGAGATTGTCAGATCAAGATGAGGACAGGACAAGGTTAAGTCAAGGTTAAGTTGAGATTCAAACTGAGGTATCTATGGACAAAAGTAGAGACTTTATATACTTAGAGAGATGAGATCAGGTAAGTCTTCAATATGCACAGGCACAGAGATAACTAAGTAAGTGAAACTGAAGTCAAGATGTCAAGATGAAACAGAAACAGAGATGTCAAGATAGAACATATAGAAGAAGGTCCAAAGTCAAGATCTATAATATTGAACAAGAATGAACCAGAGGATAAATGAAGTTGGTCTGGAGTTGAGAACATGTGCATGACTGGGATGACTAGGCTGGAGTTGGTCCAGAGTGACTGGAGTTGGACAGGATATGACACCTTCTTCAACCATCTCTTGTCATCTATGTCCCATTTTAGTCCACCTCCATCACCACCATGCTCAAAGCTTCACTCCTCTGATCAGATCTATGGCTGTGCTCACTTACAACCTCCCAGACCTTATCTCTATTTGTCAGTTTCTTTGTTCTTTAGACCCTTCTCTGTTACTAACTCCCTTACTACCACTCTAGCCTCTGGAACTCTGGTTAGACTTAACTTCAAAAAGACTGGACTTTGATAGTATATTTGTACTCACTTCTGAGCAGGTCTCTATTTCTTCTTCATATCTTCATGACCTTCTGTTTTCAACCTCCACATAGGCTGGGACTTGTTTTGAACCCAATCACACCCTCATGGAGTGGTATTCTATCTCTTTCTCTTTCTGTTAGACCTCCCTCTTACTCTTTCCTGTGTGGGTCCACTGCACCTCTGTTCAAGCCATCCTCTTTGCCCACCTTCATCACACTATCTCTGCTTTTATATCCACCTTTTGATATTTTACCTTGCTTTCTGTCCTTCACCTATGTTGATTTAGCTCTGCCTCTCTAGCAGGCATTCATTGTTTCTTACCTACAAAGCTTTTTGTGCCTTCACTGTGCTACTTCAGCAGCCTTCCTTTATTTTTGTCCTACATACCCATTTCTATTATCTCTGAACCCTCAATTCACCTCCAGCACTTCAGAGGCCCTTTTTTCTCCTTTTCTTTAAATACCATCCTTACATAGTTTTCAGTCACCTCCTATTGTTTGCAACCTACACCACCTAAGGCTTTTGTCACCACTAGTAACTTGATACTTAGAGTTCAAAGGAAGATATAGAAGAATCAACCAGGACTTGACTGAAGTCTGGTTGTCATTTGGATTCAGTGTATATACTACTATACATGTTTAGGGCAGGCAGGAGATAGCCAACTAAAGTACTATATCCTTAATGATGTCATGGTCTAGAATATTGGTAATTAAGGAAGCATGGGAGATAAGAGTCTGGAATGAATGTGAATGAAGTGACAGACAGTGACCTAGACATGGTCATGTGAGATGTCCCATAGTAACATGCAAGTGATTATATGACTTGATAAGATACATAATTCTCCTGAGGGGGCTTTGTTCATTGGTTTCATTCATGTACAACAATCCCACCTTGAACAATAATCCGTGACCTACAGTGACTCCCAAAACTGCTGCAATGTTTGACTATTTTGCAGTACTAGAAGTGTAGTAAGTGCAAGCGTGGGAGTATTGCTTAGCTTTGGTTATGTAAAAGGTAGGGGACACCTCTGGCTATCTGCTGATCAAGAAATTACATAATTTGGTTCAGGGGTTGCTGAGATATGTACATTCCAAAATGACAATACCATTGCAGCAGTTTTGTCACTTTTGATATGAAATATGTGATTGTTGTTAATCAAGAGATATTTGTCAATATTTGGCAATACAAACAAAGGTACACATATAAGTGTTTCATCTGAGTTTGA
>JBBPKI010000169.1:0-36913 GCA_038089155.1 Nevesoporus exiguus
GTGTGTCTTGTACGGGCGTGGGTGCCGGGGCGTCGTCTTGTGCGGGCTGTGGAGGCGGTGTCGGTGCATCTGCTGGAGCGGGCGGTGGATGGTGTTCGTCCGGGTCTGCTTTGGGAGAGGCGGGTGGGTTGGGTTGTGGGGTTTGAGCGTCGGTCGTTGCAGGTGGCGTCGCGCTCAGGGCCTCTGGCGTGCCTAGTTTTTGTCGTGTCTGGTTCGACGGGCCCTCGGTGATACTCATCTTTCTCTTCGGATGTGAGAGAGGTTGTCTATCTGACCTGGGCTGTCATGTAATGAATATCGACGCGGCACACAGGAGGAGGGCACGTACTCCAGTGGGTATCACTCTCGGGGGAGCGATGACTGGTGGGGACCGTTTGATAGGGGGAGCAGGTGCAGGGGCGGGTTGTTGGACTATCTCTGGCAAGGGATCACTCTGTCTCCCTGCGGGCGTTCCTGGCGGAGCATCCTGCGAAGCCTTCCCTGCCCCCTTGGTAGAACGGATCAGAACGCCACTGAGAACACCGGCAGCTTCTGGTCAGTAAACCACAATGCCATCCAGAAAAGCGAACGACTTGCTCTTGGACCAACTTGATGGACTCTCTAGTGGCGTGAACGAGCCAGCGACAACGCCTCCGAGTGAGATGCACGGCTCGACAGTGCAATGGGCGGGACCTACATGGAGAGAAACTCGCGAAGCTTGAGCGCTTCTGGATCGTTGCTACACAGCTTGAACCATCGCAGGTGAAGTGAATCCTAAACCCGACATACGACCATCACATCAACGCGACTCGAATGCGAAACGTGTTCACGCACTGCTAGTCCCGTCACTTTTGGGCTTGTCCCCGCAGATGGCCAATGGAGGATGAAAGACCCTTTGATGCGCCGCACGTTCTTCTGGGAGGGTGAGTGAACGCGGAGGTGGGCGAGGTCCTTTTTCAGAATGGCGAATTCGGACGAGGGGGTGGTAGGAGAGGCGACCTGGTCGTATTTCGCACCGCGGTACTTGATGGTCACCTCGAGCCCTTCGGTCATGGCGTCGTACGACCTCGCCGTCGTGGTCAGTCTGGCGTGCGCGTGGCAATCTGCATGTCGGCCATTCATTCACTACGTAATGACCACCCAGCCCGACATGCGTGGTCGTGCTACAACTCGACGGTGCATGGAAACCCTGACGCCCAGCATCACTCGATGAACCGGACTCTCATGGAATCGGACGTAATCAATCCACTATCTATCCGGTTGGTTCCAAGCCTGCCCAAAGGTGGTCCAGGCGTGAGAGTATAAGTTCATTTGCCTACCTTCCGATTCGTACTCAACTTGGTGTGTTCCATCATGATCCCCTCATTCCCACTCGACAAGCCCGCCCGCTTTTCCCTCGACACTGCTGGTGTAACGAGCTTACTGGGCGGAGACGATGCGTTATCTGCAATGACTGCGGTTCACGTCTACGGGAACAGGCGCTGGCTTGGCTGGTACAACTCCCCGGGGTCCTTTCAAATCGCCAGCCGACTGAACTCGTTTGTGAAATCCGCATCCTTCCACACCGTCCCCAGTGCTAGACCCATTCCAAAGAGCGCTCACATAGATCCCACGGCACTCCTCGAACTAGATGGTGCCAAAGGACCCAAGTTTCGGGCTGCACACTCGGGTACTATCATTCAGGAGACGAGTTACTTGGCCGCGCTCTTCGTAAACGAATGTGCTACATGGGACTCGGAGGGGAAAGTCGTGCCGGGCAGGAGGACACGGCCCGTTGGGATTACCGTCGCCGACCTTGGCAGGGAACCTGCTTTCGAAATGCGCCCCGCGCGTAGCAGTGTCTTCACTCTCCTCTTTGCCAGCGTCCCTATCCTCGTCAGCTTTGGCGCATGTGCAGTCTCTGCTAGCTTCGAGGACTGGTATGCATCGTCGTTGATCCTTATCGGCATCGTCGCGAGCGGCGCAAGCTGTCTTGTCATGGGCTCGGCAGACTTTGTGTTCACGCATCCAGAGCCAGCCAGAGGGTCGCCGGCCGGTGACGGAATCCTCGAGTCCGACAAGGACATCGTTCTCTTGAGAGGAACAGAGGGCGCCGTGAACTCCATCACCCGCGGCAGGTTTACCCTACATTTCTCAAACGAGGGCCTGTGCAATCTGCGCTGGTGCTCCGTCTTGTTCTTCATCCAGTCCATCACCCAGCTCTTCCTCATTCCCCAAGCCTCGTTGTTTGGCCAAGTCATGTTCCTCGGCTCACTCGGCGTCTCTGCACTGTACAACGCGTGGCATTCCTCACTGGATAAGGAAAAGATCCATCGGAAGATGTTGTTCGGCAGGGTACTCGAGAACCCGACCTTGACCAAATACACGCTGGGAACACGCACGACCGCAGTCGTCTTCATTCTTCTTGTCCTGCAGCCAACCGATCCGACGGGACTCCTCAACGAACTCCTTCCCAATGACACCAAGGTGTGGAAACAGTGGAAGGCAACCATCTTAGAGTGGTTGCGCCACCCCAACGACCAGTCGTTTCAATTCGAAGGGGAAGTCCACGAGTTTACGCAGCAGGAGAAGGATTTGTTGGGACTGCTGTACGAGGATGCGCGGGCTGCCTACAATGGCTACAAAGATTATCTTCAAGTCAAGTCTCTGTGATTTCAGGCGTTTCATGTGTTCCCTTCGATCATGTCTGGTTCCCACTATGACCGTTTGTGCAAAACTCGCCTACATGTCTCGCGTTCCGCGTTGTATTGTGGTCTGTCTATTGTTCCAGTTCCCGACCCCTGTACCGTACTTCTACTTTGTTATTTGCCAACGTCGGCATCGAGTGACCGTTTGTGCAAACTTTGCCTGCGTGTCTGGCGCACGCCCGTGTCGTGTTACGTATATTGGTCACTTTGGGAATGGTAAACAGCACTTGCGGGAGTGGCGACTGGCGACGGCAGAATCCTTGTGAACACGGGTGAGAACAGCTTATTATCATCAAGCAGTTATCATTGGATTAGCATGCAGCAGCACCTGTGTGTCACCATTTGCATTACATATTAGTAAACACTGATAAGTGTGGCTAACTAGGGCCAAAAAGCATATTTTACAGGCTCTAGCATTCACTGTGGCACTCAGTACTTCACTTAGAGTCGTCCTGATTACTAATGAGACAAAGAGCTGTAAAGGCAGGATGTCCACAAACATTGTAACCCTAACTTCGTTCCATGAAAATTGAAAAATTTCCAAGAGTCTACCTCGGTCTAATACATGTGGCTAATATCGCTTACAAGTATTTTCTCACTGCCATCATTGTGCCAGTGTGCATACTATTCCACATTCCAGATATCCATATAGCCGCTCAAACTTTTTCACTATGTACTAGAATGTTGCCCCATTCGTAGTGTTTGGGAGAAGGAGCCTCCCCGTATGCTCTTGTCCACCCTTGATACTGGTTAGTGGAACCAAATTAGGGTGAGTGGTGGTAAGCTTCGGGTGTGTCATCCAGTCTGGCATGCTAACACACGCCTCTTGTGCCACCTCGATCTCTCCAGCAAGCAGGTGGAAAGGAGCCTGACCTACAACATTACCAGGGCTGTCATGGTGATGATGTAATCTCAAGAAGGATGATTCGTCACTTGACCCGCTGATGGGCAGTCCCAGGACAGCGCCAGTGCCAACCGTTCTGCGGAGACGCAGCTGCGGCTGCCAGCTCCCCTAAGGAACCTGGTGCAGGCTCACGAGTATGACATCATCCACTCTAATGTTGAGGGGGCCAACTCTCCATTGTGGGTCGGACGCCATCTGGATGTCTCGGTTGCTCATACTATCCATGAATGTCATTATGCATTTTGCAACAACTTTCGCAAGCTTTGCTTTGCTGAGTATACGGCGTTCGTGGGTATAGTCTCTTGTCGAGACTTGCTTGTGAAACGGTGGGTAGCCTGGCCACTAGAAGACCGTTGGTCGCAAATGTCGGAAACAAACGAGAGAGGGAACGACGTACCTGTATTCGGACACCTATCGATGGTCCACATGACATGAACGCAGGCCCGTTCCCGCCGACCAACTGAACTGACTCCCTGGATAGCAAACACGACACAGATATACCCCATTCCGGCGAGCCTTCTGCGACAAAGGTGATAGGACCTGCCAGACCTCTCACGTATTGCTCCCTGTCCCTTTCAGATTTGGGTTGGTAGATTGCTTGGGGCACAAATATTCGAGGACCGTCAATAATGACGGCGTGCTGGTGCACTCGAAACCATGAAGCAACAGGCTCCGAGACTAAATCAACTGGATTTGCCTGTCTGTTGGTGAATGGCGGGAGAATCATAGGGTGGAAATTGCCTGGGGCTCCATGTTTTTGCTTTTGTCTGCGAGGAAGGATGCAGCTGCTGCTTGTTGTGGTAGCCTACCAATGGACGGTGGTGTCAGGGAGAAGCAAATGGATGCCACAGCGTAACGCACATTGTCTTCCGAAGCGTACCAAGCCACCTGAACGGAATGATCTGATGTCCTGGGAACAGAAGATGCCACCGGGCCGTCAATGAGAGCGTTGTCACGTAGAGAGCAGTGCTGAAGGTCAGTTCTCATCTGAGAATCAATCTCCATATCCACTTTTGGACTCTGTCTGTTATCTTCCCTGGCATTTGTTTCAGCAATGGCATATGGTGCGTTGTCAACCAACATGTCTGAATCACTATTCCATGTTGAGACCTGCAAACAATTTTACTAAGAAAGCTGACCTTTTTCTCTCTAGATGTGTATACAACCCCTGCAAGGAATATATATGAGTACTGTCGACAACGCAGTGGTGACATATTTACCTTCTTGCAGGACTGTACGATAATTCTTAGATAGCACTGTTTCAAGACAAGATTCCCGCTCGAAGTCTTTCGGTGTAAGCAAACCCTAAGGAATGATGGTTAAAGTCTGGCCTGTGGACTGCAAACCACGAGAGTAAGGACTCACGTCCTCAAGCATTGAGATCCAAAGACCATCTTGGGTGATTGCGATGTTCGTAGAAGGTTCCTAAATAAACTGTACATCAACTGTATCCGCAAGGTTGCGAAGCTACTAACCTCGCCGAGTAAATATCCGTTGATAACGTCTGAAGGATGAAATGCCTATCGGCTCTGTCAGAATCGCTAATCCTCCATCAACAAAAATTAAGCACCTACAGCAGGTACACTTGGCATCCGTTGAATTTCGACATGCATGCTATCATGCCCATCATGGTTTGAAGTGTTGCTTTGCGGTTCTTCGGTCGAGCCGGTTATCCCTAAGTTATGCACGGTAGTCTGGGGGACGGTGTTCCCTACGTCCTTTCTCAGTAACCTCGCCAGACCGCCGGTTTGGCGAGAGTTGCCTGGAACAATGCTAGACGATCTCGCGGTATTGCTAGATGGAAAATCTGCCTCGACGCTGATCCGTCGGGTACCTAAAAATCCAGTCCGCAAGGCGATCTTGAGCCCCCGGATAAAAACGGCTTGATTCGGAAGACCGTGGTCAATATAAGGCCCGACGCGCCAGTCCAAAGCGCATGTAGTCTCCCAGTTGTACGTCGGTGTAGTACTGCTTCTCTCTATACGCTTGAAGTGAGCCGTGTAACGCTCATTTCCCATCACGTTTTCGAATGCGGCGACAGACCAAGAGGAAGCTTTGTAAAATCCAGTAACTAGATAGAGGGAGTCGTGGCTGATGATCCGCTGCCGGCGGTTCACAGCGTATTTGTACCATTCTGCTCCATGTCGACTAGCTTGCTCCACGAAAAGGCCCTCATTCAAGAGCTCGGACCGGTCAGCACCTTTGGGTAAAATGAGGAGTGCGCCTTCATCAGAAGATAGGGAGAACTTGTAAGCGAGAGCGGCTGATTCATCCCCGAGAAGTATTGGTGTAATCAGCCGGTTTTGTTCTTTCAGTGACAAGCGACGCACCTCTGTGAAGCGTTACTTGACACTCCAGCCGTCTCGACTCGTGTCACAGAGGAAGTTGAAATGATGCGGCCAGCATGCTCTGCATTAGGAATGGTTCTGATGTCCAGTTCACTTTGACCGACGCAGGTAAAGCCCTCGGGGACACCGTAGCGGCGATGAAATGGATGGTCTGGAGGGAGGCGTATGTTGAAGAAGACGTCAAAGCCGCCATCATCAGCAATGACGACGCCAACATCACCGATTCGAAGACCATCGCGGCGTTGCATCAAAAGCTCATTGCTTGGTTCAGGAGTCCACAGTGGATAACCACGAGGAGATGACAACAGCCTTGCGTACACGTCCTGGGGAGATCTGGACATGGCGTAGAGGACCGCGACTCTGAACCATTCTCAATTATAAGTGGACTGAGATGCTGTGAATCCTGTACAAGCTATATTACATGTTTGGGGCCGTTTAGTGTTGACTCCTTGCCTTTACGTTGAAGCTCCGCTCATGTGATCCAGACAGAAGGACATCTTCGTTGCAGTTATCACTGAGCGTCGACAGTCACTACGGTCACCTTGAGACGTTGCAAGCCCACCGCCACGTCGCATCAGCTTGAAACACCCCGAAGAGCGGACTATTTACCAGCAATAAGAGGTTGGCTGAAGAGAGGGGAACGGGCCGTTAGAAGGCTACATATCTGAGCGTGAGTCAGTTTCAGCTACTTTAACATGGCCACAATTTCGTATGCTCAACCTGCAAATTATAGAATCGTGTTACGAGAGTCGCTCCTCCGAGTCCTTGTGTCCGATCGCACTGAATGTTACCAGTAACCCGTCCTAGGTCCTCATGGACGAGGCCTGCCACTGCGTGCGTGCGTACCAGCAGGTACAAACCTGGGCAATACTTGGAGAACCATACAGTGGGGCGAACCGAAGCCGAGACTTGACATAACAAGATCCTGCGGCCTGAGCGGGTTTGATCCTATTAGAAGCGCTTCCAATACATGGTCAGAGACTCGGAGGAGCTCGAGAGAAGAATCACCCGCATCCTCGGGACTCTTGCCTACCAACGAAAGGGCCCAGAGGTGAAGATATCCGATGACGACAGTCATCGCTTCATCCTACTCGTCGGCGAGAACGACGCAGGAGCTATTTAAGGCACGTGCATAGAGCTTGGACGGCGCACGCGTCGAACTGCTAGCATGGATTGATGGGGTTTATGAATACAAGCATCCTTCCTTGTCTGTTTCTACACATCGACCAACACCATCAGGGCATGACCTCTAGTAACTCGTGCTTATCAGATAATCTGCCAAACCCTCGACGATGGTTGTAGCCTCTCCCGCCTGAGTTGGTGCGACGTACTCGGCAACCAAGACCGCCTGCTTCGTCTTCACCAAAACGCACCCATCAGCCTAATAGCAAGGAAAGGGGCGATTCAGTCAGATGTAGACGTGGATCTTAGCGATACTTGCCTGCTTCTTGCCGTATACGGACCGTTCATTGCACCGGATCGTGAAGAACTTTTGTCCAGCGAGACGGACACCGCTTGCTTGCGTTGCTCCTGGATTGTTGAAGGCACTGACGATGGCCTTTTGTTCTTCAGTCGAAAGCTGCCAGAGGGCAATGCATCAGCCAGAGCTTGTGCGCGCGCGCGAGAAGTGCATACGGTGTATCCAGCTGAGGCTGCCCATACGCCACCCTTCTGGCCTATGATCGCGGCCTTTTGGACCTTGCCACTTCCAATGAGATTCGAGTCGACATATGCTAGGATAAGACGTCAGATAAAGGACACCGAGGAGACGCAGAACGACCGTGCACCTTGCCAGGACATGAGGAAAGAGGATGAAGAGGAAGAGGAGACGAGGATGGTTTGGTCCAACGAGGGCCCGGAGATTGCCTGATTATCTACGAGTATGTATATGTAAGCTAGTGCTGTGCTCCTCCTTTGTCGTCCGTACACCCAGCGCCGTCGCTTGTTTGGAGCGTTTGCTACGTCTACGCTACTTGACGCGGACGTCGTCCGTTTGAAGACGTACTGGATCACGCATGTGCCTCAGCCGGTTACGCTTTTCTAACTGGCCTTGATCATAACGAACGGCACTGATCCCTACAATCCATATTGTCGACCATCAGTCACCGGTCGTCGATCGGCTCTGGCAATAGATCCAAGTCTGTCATCTGCAGACAAATCTTTGATTTCGGCGTCCTCAGAGCCTGACAGCCTCGAGGATATGTTATGTTCCAGTAACTGGTCGGGATTTCCCCTCTCCTCTTCAAAGTCACGCTCCTATCATCCAAAGCACCCGGTGTCGCTCGTCGACGCCGCTGCCGCCTTGGCTCAGGCGACCATCTTCCAATTCATCGCCCAAGACTTTCTTGTCGGTGACGTCCGATATGAGCTTTTGCGTGTCTTTTCGCGTTTGCCGATACGGGACGGTAGACCTGTGAGGACGCGACGACAGACTTTGTACGTACTGGGCACATTATATCGTTGGGGAGTTGCGGGTTGGTTGGTTGGTATGCTAAACGCGTACCTGCATAGCCCAGCAACGTTTCTCGGTAGTCCATGTTGTAATGATGGCATGCGTTCTAATTCACGGTCGAAGCCAACCCCCTTTACGATTGCGAGGCACAGCACATGAAATGTCAGCGGTACAATTCTAATTCTCATTATACACCAGACATACGAGCCTCTACAAGAACAGCTACGCAAGAAAAGAGGTATGAAATTCGACATACAATGAGCAGATATCGCCAACACAGCCAAGATGAGGAGGGTACATGACAATGACAAGCAAACATGACAGCAACATGACAGTGAATGCATACAATTTCGCGTCGCCCACCGAACTTGTCCACGACAAGCGTTCGAGTGAGTCGGATTCATGAGTGGGGAGTAGTCGTCGCATATACAGGAAGACTAGGTCTGCACGAAGAAAAAAAAAGTCAGCGAACGAAAATTCGAAACACAGTCATCGACTTGCATAAGACGTCACGTTGACCCAACAAACCGGATGATCGACCTGCTTGATCAACAGCTTGATCTGGCAGACCCGACAAATGTTGGTCCGGGCGACGATCTTCTTCCCCCGACGATTGGTCGTGAAACAATGGAGGGACTGCATCCGGTTGCAGCCGTGACACGGCACGGTCAGACCGCGCGGCTCACGGAGGATGTCGAGCGGGAGGACGGAGGAGGAACCGAACAGGTGGTCCTCTGTGAGGCGGCCTTGGTGGTAGAGCGAGTAGGCGTAGCGCATGCTCTGGTCAACGAGGAGGTCTTCGTTGCGGGGTGTGATCCAGGATTGGGATTTAAAGTGCTCGTAAAGAGCCCCTATCATTTCGATGTCGTGGGCGGCATATTGGAGGAGTTGAGGAATGAGTGGACGACTGAGCCATATCTTCGAACCGTTTGCCTTGTGCACCGCGACCACCTGTGCTGCGAAACGAAAACGAGTCGGTCGAGACGAAGAAGAGAGCGAAAAAGTAGAGAGGAAGAAGACGAGGCGTACTTACGGTCTTTTCCTGTCGTCAACAGTCGGGCCTCGCGAAGACACGCATCCATACCCTGCAGACTATGCACGCCCAAGAATAATTCCGGGTTCTGCTTGATGACGGGGAACGGCAGACGCCGACCGCCGGCAGCAAGACGTGCGATGCGCTTCCACTCCTTTTCACCACGCACAGCCGCGCGCGAGCCGATCTCTGCGAGCTGAAGGTCGAGCACGCCTTGGAGCATGACGCCGTACGTAGCGGAGATTTCGAGAAAGTCGTTGCGGCAGTCCCACATGATTTTCTTTATAGAGGGGTCCGCGAGGAGGTCGAGGACGGTGCCGAGCCAGGCGAGGGCATTGCGGGATCTCAGTGCGAGGACATCGAAAACAAAAATTTGCTCTGCGCTGGCAGTGCCGATGCACATGAGGGAAAGGACGCCATCTGCGGCACCGAGGTTCTTGCCTTCGCAGTCGATAATGAGGAAGGGGGACCTGGCTAGGACACGGGTGGCATTTGCGACGGAGGGCACGTTGGCGCAGTAAGTGTATCTTGTCGCCATCGGTTCATGAAGCGGTCGTTGGCTGTGTCACACGAGGCCTTGGACGCAGCAGACCATGTCGGGTCGTGTCTCCTATTCAACATCATTTTCACAACAGATGGTGCAATATTTAAATTAGCGACAGTGGACTCGCATCTCATCCACTCCCATACGCCATCGACCAGGAACGCATGCAAGAAGCACGACAGGTATACAAATTATTTGGTGAACACCCGTATCAGTTTAGCGGAAATGTGTAGGAAAAAGATGGAGCCAATGAACGCAAGGGAAAGAATGAGGACGACGTAAGGGTCACTAGCCACGCTCGTCAGCCATACATGCCACACTGGTGGTCAGAAAAACGGAGACATACACTCGGAGCCCTGGCGAGTCGTCTGTGTAGAGCTTGAGCATCGTCCCCGACGAACCGCCTGCACCTGCTGCGCGCGTAGAGTTGGGTTTCGACGCCTGTGAACCGCCCGCACGTCGACTACGGGACACGCTCAGCACATTCGCTAGCGACAAATTTGCTGCCATCCACATACCGAATCTGAGCACCGGGTGGTCTGGCGACGGCATTGGCTCTGCCATTTGACGGGCTGCTGGCACGGGTGGAGGCGTCTGAGTCAGACTAGACGGGGGTCAGTTGCAGGGAGCAGGGCGAGCGCGGCAGAGACGTACCATGTTTTGAAGTCGTTCGAGTTAAAGTCGCGCACAAAAGTGATGTCGTGGAAGGACCGTGGGAACTCTCACGCCGGGTCATCGGATTTGTGATGCCAGTCCAATGGGAACTTCGGACAAGCTATTCGACTCGTCCTGGTCGGACACGTATATGCTTAGTATCTGCCCGGCGCTTCAACGCGCACGACAATCACACATTTTCGATCCAAACTAGCGTGTTGCATCGAGTTCATGGATACGAACGGTACTTGTCCTTCTCCGTCGGCGTGTAGAGTCTGAGTGAAATGAACCTATACATATCAGGTCGACGGGGTTATTCATGGATACCGTCCATTTACGCCTGGTTTCAAAGGCCTCCGCCAGACTGCACAGATTCAGAAGGTACTTACCTCAGTCTGTCGGTGTGCAGGCCATTGACACGGTGTGCCTATCAGTTAAGTCTTTACACTCGCGAGCAAAAGTTCTTGCAGAGATGTTCATACAAGGGGACGGCCACGATTACATCGACGAGGCAATCACTCTTGATCGTGAAGCGTTGGAACTTTGCCCCCCCGGTGACCGGATGCGATTCGAATGTCTGACCTGGCTTGCATATCACCTCTGGCATCGGTACAACCAACTCGGTTCGATGACGGTCCTTACCGAAGCCACTATGCTCGCTAGAGAAGCGTTCGATTCTTGCCCATCCGGACACCCTACTCTGTCGATGTCGTCACACACCCTCGCAGCTTGTCTTTTTAGTCGCTACAACCGGCTTGGTACGACTGGGGACCTCGACGAAGCCATCGCACTGAACAGAAAGGCACTGGAGCTTCGACCTCCGGGTCACCCCGAGCGTTGGAAATCATTGAACAGCCTCGCAAACAATTTCTCCAGTCGGTACAGGCAGGTCGGGGCAGTAGAGCATCTTGACGAAGCCATCGTCCTTGACCAGGAAGCGCTCAGCCTCTTTCCGCAGGGACATCCTGACCGGCTGATGTCCTTGAACAATCTTGGGGTTCATCTCTCCACCCGCTACGATCACCTTCGCGCAATACAGGACCTCGAAAAGGCTATTGAGCTTGGCCGGGAGGCACTGACAGTTTGCCCACTAAAACACACTCTTCGATCCACCTCTTTGAGCCGCCTTGCACTCTTTCTCTTCAATCGCTACTACCGGTTCAAAGAGATGAAGGATCTTGACGAGGCCATAGTCCTTGACCGAGACGCACTCAAACTTTTCCCGCAAGGACACCCTGCGCGGTCAGTATCTCTGAATAACCTTGCAATTCGTCTCTCCACTCGGTACAAGCAACTCGAAGCGGTGAAGGACCTCAACGAGGCCATCGCCCTCGACCTGGAAGCGCTTGAACTTCGCCCACCAGGGCACCCGCTTCGATCCAGTTCATTGAATAACCTTGGACACCGTCTATTTACTCGATATGAGCGATCCAGGGTCGCGAGCGACCTTGATAGGGCCATTGATCTTGGCAGGGAAGCATTGAGTCTTTGCTCACCAGGGCACCCCTCTCGGTCACAAGCATTGGAGAACCTCGCACGCTACCTCCGTTCTCGGTTCGTACAGTCGAGTCAGGAAGAGGATAAGAGGGAGCTGTTTGCTCTCTACACTCGGCTGGAGGGTGTACATCAAATGGTGTCTTTCACAGATCTGTGTGCCACTCGGGCGTGGACCCACGTGGCTGAAGATTTCGAGCATCCTACTACACTTCAAGCATATGAAGCAGCATTTCGATCACTTGTTCATTACCTAGCAACTCTACCATCGTTAACCCAACACCTCGTCATCCTCAAGAGCCTGACGTCATCGCTTGCGGTTGATGCGTGCTCGGCATGCCTTCGTAATAACGCACCTGCGCGCGCGGTCGAACTTCTCGAGCAAGGTCGGGGTGTCTTTTGGAGCCAACTTACCCGGCTTCACTCGCCGCTTGATGATGTCATCGCATCCGGGTCAGCGGGGAAGATGCTGGCGAGGGAGTTCACGCAATTGGCCTCAGATATTCAAAATGTCCTTAACTCACCTGGTGCAGGTCAGCATGATCGACTGTGCCATCTCAGCGTTGAATTGGATAAAGTCGTGACCCAGATCCGCGAGCTACCGGGTTTCGCGCGCTTTCTCCTACCTTCCCTCTTCTCGGATCTCCGACTCGCAGCGAGCGGGGGACCTGTCGTCATCGTCAACGCCAGCAAGTACAGCTGCGATGCGCTCGTCGTCTTGATGGATCGGGATCCTGTTCACATCCCCCTCAAAATTTCCAGAGAATATGTTCAACTCCTATCTTCGGAGTTTCATACCCTGACTAACCGCGCAACAAAGGCCGACGTGGAGAGCATAACGAAGGGGTTTGGTAACTTCCTACGGAAACTCTGGAATAATGTTGTTGAGCCCGTCGTTGATCGACTCCAGACAATTGCATACCCTCGCGGGTCCCGTATCTGGTGGTGCCCCACCGCGGAGTTCTGTCTTCTTCCCTTGCATGCCGCTGGTCCTTATCGGAAGGGCCAGCTAAATCTCGCTGATATCTATATCTCATCCTACACCCCAACCCTCGCTGCTCTCATTCGCGCCAGACGACCTGGTTCATTGAATTCTGTAAATAATGAGAAAGGCTTTGTTGCCATCGGTCAAGCGAACCCCATCGGGGAACATGGACTCCAGTCTGTCGGCCGGGAACTGACAAACATAAGTCAGCTCGTCGAGCATCTCGCCACATTCACGCGCATCGAGGGTCCCGAATCTTCCATCACACGGGTCACCGAAGAGCTGAGCAGGAACGAATGGGTCCACTTTGCCTGTCATGGTCTTCCCAACCGAAGAAAACCGTTCGAGTCCGCGTTCGCTCTCTATGACGGTCCCTTTACGATCGAGCGCCTCATTCGATGTGAATTGGAGAACCCCGAGTTTGCGTACCTCTCCGCCTGTCATACAACCGTCGGAGACGAACGAAGTCCAGATGAGGTGATTCACCTCGCGTCTGCGATGCAGTTTGCCGGGTTTCGTTCCGTGGTGGGGACGATGTGGGCTGTGGACGACAGTAAAACGATCGAGGTCACGTCAACGTTTTATAAGCATGTGGTGGACGAGTCTGGGCGTCTGGATCATACCCGCGCAGCATTTGCTCTGAACAAGGTGACTCGGTTCAAGTTGGCCAATGTACCATTTGATCAACGAGTCCTGTATGTACATTTCGGTATTTAACTCATGTCCTTGTTTGATTACCATTCGCCGACCGTACTAATTGCTGTCGAGCGTGCTGTTGAACATTTTTGGACATAAGAGTTTATACCAGGCTGCCGTCCTGGTGCATGTACATAGATAGCAGAAAATGGCCTTGCCTTCAAACGCGGTGCTTGTGAGTTTTTCCAACGCTATTTCAGCAAAGCAGACCTCTGTTCCTCCGGCCTCACATCGCTTGCTCGAACGTGTCGCACCCTTGTCGCACCACAGGGGATGTGTCTCATTCGTTCATTTCAACGGTAAGCTCGATCTTTAGTAGTCCATTTTTATAATCCTGCGTGTCGCACATGCGGTCAAGAGTCGACATGATTCGCCAACTGCAAGAGCATCTTCTACAGGATTCCTCCTCTTTCGACTGTTTTTACTGCGCGGACGTCTCCGAGCCCACTGCGAATTTAACCACAACATCGTCTAAGACGCCACGGTCTGAGCACCATCTTCAAATCCTCTCCTCCTCTTTCGCTACTACTCTCTTTTTCGGTAGTCTCTCCTCAGCGACCATCGTTTGTGCGATAGTGGGAGTGCCTGGGGCAGTGTCTGGAGTCTGGGACCTCTGTGATAGTCTCGGGAGTTGTCCCTCTGGCAAGGTCCCTGGAGATGCACGCCGTCGTGGCAGGCGATCCTGGTCTGCGTTGAGGTCAGCGGCGCCGGCCGGAGTCAGACATGTACCAAACGTTAACATACTGGCGGGATAATCTTGTATGTCTGCTATCCAAGGCTGCCCAGGATGCGAGTTTCGTTTTGTCAGCCCCAATAAGATCTGCTGATATACATACCTGTATGCCTGGCTCAAAATCAGTAGACAAGCGCCGGCGACGTGTCCTGTCGAGAATATCTCGTGCAGCTTCCACCTCCCCCTCCTCTCCCGCCGCTGCTTTCTTTCTCGGCTGCCGAGCAGGAGCGCCTTCAGGAGCTACGTTAAGGTTAGCAGGGTTGGCTGGGTCAAACATGTACTGGACATCAACATACCATAATCCTGTGTGTCGGCCATCCAAGGTTGTTCGGGATGACAGGTTTCATTTTGTCAGGTCGATGGGGTGTACCGACAGAATTCGGGTACATACTTGTATGCCTGGCTCGGAATGAGTGGACGAGCGCCGGGGGGGTGTCTCATGTTCCTCTTCTGAGTCAGGTTCAACCGCGGCCTCGCCTGCATTAAGGTCAGTAGGGTCGGCAGTCGAACATGTACCGGACGTTAACATACTGGGGGCATAATCACTTATGTCGGGTATCCAGGCCTGTCCAGGATGACGGGTTTCATTTTGTCAGGTTTTTGAACGAGATCACCGACAGAGTTCGGGAACATACACTTAGTATGCCCGGTCCAGAGTAAGTGGACGAGCGCCGACGGCGTGCCCCATCGAGAGTAACCCGCACCAATGGGTCACTCTGAGGGACAACTTCACCATCCAGGCTGCGCGTGGGTGATGTTGAGGGGACCTCAGTAGGTGCATCTGGACTGCGACCCCACAGACTCTCCCAGAACTTCTTCCACGTTTTGCGACGGCTCACTGTGTCGGACATAACGAGCAGGTTTGGCCTATACCGACGTAGCCCAGAGAACTTCAAGAGTGGAGGTCTCCAGACCCTGTGTCAAGTCGTAAGGTGAGGACTGTTGGAGAGTCGTCTCCTCTCAAGTCTAGGCACACGTTTCAGTCATCAGAAAAATTAGAAGTGTCTATTTTGAGCTTATGTGAACTTACCCAGGCTTATTTGTCTCATCATGGCTTGTTGCTCAATACTAAGCACAGCAAGTCAAAATAGCCAGCTAAGGTAGTTAGACAGCAACACTGTCACTTGTGTGAGCAGGCATGATACATAAGTGGTACATTGCTGTCATACTGATTGTAAGAGACCATAAGTAACATCACCTTGCTAAGGCTCACTTACAAGCTGAGTGCACCACCAAACCTTTGTCTCAGGACCATCCATTGTACTGAGTTGCTTGATGGCTAGGACACAAAGCAGGATTGTTAGAAACCATGTTATGGACATGCTCATTTCACAGATAAAGCATAATCATGTTCTATTGGACCAACTCAAAAGAATGCTGGTCTGTATAATGGTTAACATAGAGTGCATGGTGGATATTCAAGAAGTTAGAAAAGCTGATAAATGGGGGCACCTGCTCAACTCCATAAATCAACATCAAGTGGGCACCATGAACAATATTGTTGACATGAATGACAGCAAGATGTCAAGACCCATCTGCAAGGAAAAAAGGTGCTACCATCCAAAACTTAGTCAATTTATCTGGTGCATCAGCAACACAGTTGAACTAATGGACAAGTGCACAAAAGAAAGTTTGGCCAGTGGTGTGAACAAAGGGAGAAAAGAAACAGTAAACCCATCTGACATCTATAGCTAGCATGCCTTCCTGCATGTCATCTATGTTGACACAGACACAGTCATACCAGGGGGTGTGTTATGATTTTATCTTTACATCCTGGTCTTCTCCTCATTTCTGAAAGTATTCCCTTTATGTATCCACATCCTCATGCTAGATACTTACCATTCTTAGTCACTTTCTCCCTAGATGAGTTTGACTATTCCTTCACTGTCTCAGTTCTTACCTAGCTATCTTCATTAGGACTTTACCTCCTAACAGCGTTCTCTCACACGCTGTCATGATCCTCTTACTCATCTACAGTGGCTTCTTCTTCCTTCTCTCACTTCCTATGCCTGCCCTACTCTTGGTCCATGCACAATCCTTTGGACTATAAGTAGCTAGCTACTTTGCATGTAAACCCCAAGCTAGACCTGTGCAATTCCACCTTCTTCTATCTGGACTTGCTCCTGCCTGAACAGTCACCTCAACTGTTCCATTTTGCCTCTTTGTTCATTGTGAGATGTTGTGCCTCTTTGTGAGTGCCTCCTCACAAAGAACCATTGTCATTAGCAGCCCAGAGGGACATGCTCCATAACAGGGTGTTGCATTGCCATAATGGACATGAATAGATGAACTCACAGCACAATCTGCCAATTCCACCTGGGTCACTTGGGGCTATGAAGATTGCAGTGGCCAAATTGAAGAGTTTGATGTGACCATTAAAGGGTGTGCCATGGTGAATGGCATGCTCAGGGTGGGGTTATTCAGAAATGAAGCATGCAATGAGAGTTGGCAGCACAGGTATACTGAGTTCAATGGTGAGGGTGAGGGCAGTCTTTGACTGATTATGGGCTTGTAGAGTTTCAGATAACAGAAACATATACCTGGTGTATGGGCGAGCTTCACATCTAAGTGCACTAGTCCAAGTCAAGTGTTCACAATACCCACATAAGGGTTATCATCCCAGATCAGACCCTCACCATCCTCAGGTTGAGGATCAATATCTGTTCCACCACATCTTGGAGCATGGTTTTGTCTCCCTCGTTATGGCCAACAATGTAGCCAGGTGGTAAGCATCCACAGATGTATCTAATTGACTTGTAGTTTGAGCAACATTTTCAAATCCTCTCCTCCTCTTTCGCTACCACTCTCTTTTTTGGCAGTCTCTCCTTAGCAACCATCATTTGTGTGATAGTGCATGGAGCAGTATCTGGAGTCTGTGACCTCTGTGATAGTCTTTGGAGTTGTATCTCTGGAAAGGTCCCTGCAGATGCATGCTGCCATGGCAGGTGATCCTGGTCTACATTAAGATCAGCAGGGCCAGTCAGAGTTAAACATGTACCAGACATTAATATACTGGTGGGATAATCTTGTATGTATGTCTGCTATCCAAGGCTTCTTAGGATCTGAATTTTTTTTTGTCAGATTCAATAGGATCAGTTGATACACATATCTGTATGTCCAGCTCAGAATGAGTAGACAGGCGCCGGCAGCATGTCCTGTCAAGAATATCTCATACAGCTTCCACCTCTTCCATCTCTTCTGCTGCTGCTTTCCTTCCTGGTTGTTGGGCACAGGGTCTATCAGAAGCTATGATAAGGTCAGCAGGGTTGACTGGATCAAACATGTACTGGACATCAACATACCATAATCCTGTATATTAGCCATCCAAGGCTGTACAGGAGAATGGGTTTCATTCTGTCAGGTCAATAAGATGTGCCAACAGAATTTGGGTACATACTTGTATGCCTAGCTCGGAATAAGTGGACGAGCACTGGGGGGGTGTCTCATATTCTCCTCCCAAGTCAGATTCAACTGTGGCCTCGCCTACATCAAGGTCAGTAGGGTCTGCAGTCGAACATGCAATGGACATCAACACACAGTTGATATAATTATGTATGTCAGCTATCCAGAACTGTCAAGGATGTCAAGTTTCATGTAGTCAGGTTTACTATAATGAGATCACTGACAGAGTTCGAGCACATATATTCATGCCTGGCTCAGAGTAAGCAGATGAGTGCTAATGGTGTGCCCTGTCAAGAGTACTCCTTGACAGTGGGTCACTAGGAGGGATAGATCTATCATCCAGGCTGCATGTGGGTGATGATGAGGAGACCTCAGTAGGTGCATTCGGACTATGACCCCACAGCCTCTTCCAGAACTTGTTCCACATCACTTTGCGATGGCTCACTGTGTCAGGCATAATGGACAGGTTTGGTCTATATCAACATAGCCCAGAGAATTTGAGTGGACGTTGCCAGACCCTGTGTCCAAGTTGTAAGGTGAGGACTGTTAGGAGAGTCATCTCCTCTCAAGTCTAGACACATATTTCACTGATAAGCCTCATGGACTGTGCCTGAGTGTCTGGCTTCTTGAGCTCTGCTCCCTCTGTGCCAGTAATGGCTGCAAAATCTAGGCCAAGCTTTTGTCCCCTGGACTTTGGATTTTGTTCATTGAAAGGTAGGGTAGGCTGAATAAAATAAAGTCTGGTGATGGGAATTAATGGGCTGGAATGCACTCTTTCATGGTGGCCTTGTAGGGGCCTTTGATAAAATACTTCAAGATGACCCTTGCCAGAACCTTGGGCTGACAGCCACCCTTTAGGGGGTTGCCTTTGACTTGCCTGCCCCTTAGCACAATCAAGTTGCTGTGGTGCATCTGCAAGTCAGTGCTTCAAGCTTTAGCTTTAACCTTGTTTGCCTTGGTGTCTCTGGTGCATACTATGAGCTATCCTCCTGCAGAGCCTTTTCATACACTATTTTTAGCTGACCACACTTGTTGCACAAGGTACCGTCGTACTTGCCAAATACCAGATGCCCAGCGGACAAGACTTTACACAAGGCATGCTGTTCCACTTATCTCTCTCTCTCCATTTACTCTTATACTCCCATCACAGCAGCACAAACCATCTTATCAAAAATACCTCCAAACGATAGCAGACTCACCTATGTCTGAAGCCAATATTGGTTCCACTATATCTTGGAGCATGGTTTCATCTACCTTATCATAGCAGAAAGCACCCCCAAATAAACATGGACATATCTAATTGACTTTGGAAGCCCTGGAACTTCATCCACCAGGGCACCTGCTTTGATCCAATCCATTGAATAACCTTGAACACCATCTATTTACTCGATATGAGTGATCCAGGGACATGAGCAACCTTAACAGGGCCATTGATCTTAGCAAGGAAGCATTGGGTCTTTGTACACCAGGGCACCCCTCTCGATCACAAGCATTGGAGAACCTCATACACTACCTCTGCTCTCTGTTTGCACAGTTGAGCCAGGAAGAGGATAAGATAGAACTGCTTGTTCTCTACACTCGGCTGAAGGGTGTATATCAAATGGTGTCTTTCACAGATCTGTGTGCCACTTGGGTGTGGACCCACATGGCTGAAGATTTTGAGCATCCTACCACACTTCAAGCATACAAAGCAGCATTTTGCTCATTACCTAGCGACTCTACCATTGTTAACCCAGCATCTCATCATTCTCAAGAGCCTGATATCATTGCTTGTGGTTGATGGGTGCTTGGTGTGCCTTCATAATAATGCACCTGTGCATGGGGTCAAACTTCTGAAACAAGGTGGAGGTGTTTTTTGGACCCAACTTACTCACCTCCACTCACTGCTTGGTGATGTCATCACATCTGGGTCAGCGGGATATTAGACTGTAGGATACTTGTAGTCACTAAGTATATTAGATAGATAAATGTAGGTACTAACCCGTGGGATACTTGTGGTCACTAAGTATCCTAAGGTAGCTACTAGTCCGACATAACTTTGGGCTTATATAAGCATAATTGCGTAGGTAATCAATAAATTCCAACACAAGAAAGATGCTGGCAAGGGAGTTCATGCAATTGGCCTGAGATATTTGAAATGTCTCCAACTTGTTGGAATTAGCAAGTGTGCTGCCACCCTGATCTCATCTGGCCTGACCAGTCACTGGTGCACAAGCAGTGCACACATGCCATGAACATTTGGCAGCACCCTTATGTGTAGTATACTTTACCTGATTTTCTGTTAGAACTTTTTGTTTCTCTTCACTATATCACTGACCTTTCTTGAATTTCCTCCATGTATTCACAAAGTTCTATTAGCTTCCATTGCATTCTATCACATGACATCATTGTATTACTAATTACATAGCCACTCAATAGTTAGACACTATATAAACCCATGTATCTAGTCAACTGGTTCTCCAATCTTGGAATTGTTACTTGTTTCCTCTCATTAGTGATTTCCTGGAATTGCTCAAGCGTGAATATCATAACATAATTCCAAGACTACTCTCCTTCCACTGAACCGCTACAACCACTGTCCAAGCTGGACATCCTCCACTCCATCCACGTCTTTCTCTTTTCTATTTTTGCCTGTGCTTGCATCTTCTTCAAGTGCAGAACTCAGTTTGACTTCACCCTGCTTATCGATTTCATCATTGCCTTCTATGGAGTTCAAGGGGAGGAAGATAGTATCCTTGACTGCTTGGAAAGGTCTATTGCCAATTAGGTCTTCTTGACCGCTCTCCTCACCTCTCTTTCCTCCTTGCACCCCTTGCTCCTACTTCTAGTTGATTCCAAGCAGCCCTCATGATAGGGTGCTTGTCATGGTAACAACCTTCAGGGTGAATAGTTGCTATAGGCAACTTATTCCTGATAAGCCACAGTGTGCCACTTGGTTCAAAGACAAAGGTCATTGCAGAGAGTGCTCTGGCCTTTTCCCCCTTTTGTTATCAATACTACTCATTGTCACAACTTTGTCGCCTTCACCCCTGCCTATTCCACTAGCTTTATACCTGGCCACCAGGGTTAAGGTGTGATGGTCTATCAATGAACCTCATCGTTGACAGGAAAACAATCTGCTCCACTGTTGCATATATGGTTGTCCACTGTCTAAATAAGGATAATATTCCTCTTGGGATAGTGCACTACCCTGGGTTTTGCAGTGCTCGATATTGACCATGACTGAAGGTGATCCAGATCAAATCACCCCTGTTCACATGATTATAGGCATTGTCATGTCATCCACATTTTAAGAGGTGTTCACCAGCACTTGTTCCATTTTGACCATCATTCGAGTTTTTTTATCCCTACTTCCTTCTCCCCAAGTGGTTTAAACACCAGTGCACTACTTTAGTATGTAACAGGAGATACTTTTCTAGACCTCAAGCTGTCTTCTCCACCTCTTCACCCCTACACTTGCCCCCTCCTTTGGAGACGACATTCAACAATGTCAGTACCAGGCCCTTTCTCATTCCCTTTGCCAGTCAGTCCTTCTCCTCTCGAGGGACTCATGGCCTCTATCTTTGCTGAACCACAAGATCCACTCCCTGTCATACCTGAAGATACTCCTCAATTGGCATCACCAATGAATTCCCCTCCTGGAAGAGGCTCTTTGCCCTCGTCACCATTGCCTAGACCTCTTCCTGGTGCACCCCAAGAGGAGGATCCTTTTGAAGCCCACCTCTGCCAATATGCCCTTTGGTTGCAGGCTGCTAGGATATGTAGATCCTTGATGGGACATGTGCTGCCTCCCCAGCCAACTGTTGACGATCCAACACTCTGGCATTCAACAACACCAGTAAGCTAAGGCTTAGCATCTGTTAAGGTACTTAGCCAGTTTATTTAATATTACGATATCTTTAGGAAGTCTAAACAAAGAGGCTAGATCTTAGTGATGTCACAGGTATGCCTCATGGCATGACATCATAGCTAGATACAATACTGGCCCTAAGGTGGCCCATGCACCATAGACCTGCCCTAAGTACATAGCTAGTCACTATATAAGACCAATAGAATATGCCCCAAGGACTTCAAGCGAAGTCTCTTGTTGGTTTCCCCATAAATCTCTTGATTGAGTTTAAGGCCTTCTAAAGCCTTCTCTTAAGTCTTTGCCATTACACTCCTTAAGATGTCTCTAGTGACCTCTAAAGGGTAGTCATGGACTTTGTCCCTCTGACTTTACGATCTATGACCCTCTGGGTTATGGGTTGTAACAACAACACAGACCAAAATACATAAAACAAAGTGAGTGTTCAACTAAGTTGGCACTGGAATGCCCCATACAAATAATACTACCAGATCAACAAATCATTAATACTAAAGTACTGATCAATTCTGGATGTACAGGCTCAGTGATCAATGAGGAATTTGTCAGAAGAAACAACATCCTGACCCATAATCTCCTGCAACCAATGCCAGTCTATAATGCCAATGGAACTACAAACACCAGTGGACAGATAACAAAATTTGTAGTACTGCCCATTACAATCGACGCTAAGAAACAAATCCTTACACTGGCAGTGACTCACATTAGTTCACATCCTATATACCTCAGCTATGACTGGTTGAGGCAATACAAACCTCTTATAGACTGGAAAATGGGAAGTGTCACTTTGGTCAATGACTCCTTCCACTTACCAGTTCTGAAAGAGGATGAGGGAGAAATGGAAGAGGGAGATCACCTTTTTAAACTGGATGTACCCACTTACCTAAGGAATATATTGACCAATGTGGCAGTGGCAGCAAACATAAAAAAGACAAAAAAATCTTTTGAGGAAATCATCCCTGAGTCATATCATATTTACAGGAATGTTTTTCCAAAGAAAGTTTTGATAAATTGCTGCCTTCCCAACCCTGGGATCACGCCATAGAATTGCTGCTGGGAGACCACACGATTAATTGTAAAACATACAATCTTACCCTGACAGAACAAAAAGAGTTAGATGCATTCTTGGAAGAAAACCTTAAGTCTGGAAGAATTTGTCCTTCCAAATCACCATTTGCTTCAGCATTCTTCTTCATCAAGAAGAAAGATGGCCACTTATGCCCTGTTCAGGATTATAGGAAGCTGAACAACATTACAGTAAAGAATTGCTATCCCTTACCATTAATCAATGAATTTGTCAATAAACTAAAAGGGACAAAGTACTTTACTAAACTTGATGTATAATGGGGCTATAACAACATTCACATAAAAGATGGCAATGAGTGGAAGGCAGCCTTCCAGGTGAATAGAGGGCCATTCAAACCCTTGGTCATGTTTTTTGGTTTAACAAACTCTCCCACAATATTCCAAACAATAATGAACCATATCTTCCACAACCTAATCAACAAAGGATGTGTAGTAGTTTATATGGATGATATCATGATCTTTACAAAAATGTTGCAGGAATATCAGGAGATTGTTTGTCAAGTATTAGAGATACTTTGTACACATGAACTATCTTTTAAACCTGAAAAATGTGAATTTGAGGCATTAGAAACCAAATACTTAGGATTGGTTGTGTTAGAAGGGGTAATTAAAATGGATCCCCTCAAAGTCAAAGCAATAACCAAATGGCCAGTATCCACCACTCAAAGAGAAGTTAGAGCCTTCCTTGGCTTTCTCAACTTCTATTGAAGGTTCATTCAAGGATTTGCACAAATAGCACACCCCCTGAATGCACTCACCTCTGAAAAGAAAGATTTCAAGTGGACTCTGGAATGTCAACAAGCATATGACACTTTATGCACGACCATGACTACTGCACCTCTCCTACATCTCCCAATTGACAACAGTGTTTTCAAAGTCAAAACAGACGGCTCTGACATTGGCATTGGTGGCATCTTATCCCAAAAACAAGATGATCACTTTTACCCCATTGCCTTTTACTCTCAGGATCTTGCTTCCACTGAACAAAATTATCATGCCACTGATCTGGAAACCCTTGCTATTGTTGAGTGTCTTAAGGAATGGCATCATTATCTTTTGGATGCCTCTCATTCTTTTGAGGTGTGGTCTGATCATAAAAACCTTGAGTTTTACTGCTATCCTCAGGACCTCTCTTGTCGTCAGGCCCACTGGCAATACCTTTTTCAACAATACCACTTTGTTATTCTCCATTGCCCTGGCAAATCCAATCCTGCCGATCCTCTGTCCCAGAGGCCAGACTTTGAAAAAGGGGTGGAGCTTGATAATACAAAACAAATTCTTCTTCCAGACCACCTTTTTGTCCACCAAATTGACCTTGAACTCTTCACAACACCCCTGCATAACAATGAATCCATTTTTGACACCATTCAAAAGCTACAATACAAAAGGGAACAATATGCAAAAGAGAGATTAAAAAAGGAGAATCTGAAATAGAAGGAAATATCAGGAGTTCTTTATTGGCAAAATCACCTTTACATTCCAAACAATGCCAAACTAAGGGAAAAGATAATAAAGGAAAATCATGATCATCCCCTAGCAGGCCACCCAGGAATAAGAAGGACTCAAGACCTCATCATGACAAAGTTCTATTGGCCTTCACTCCAAATAGACATTGAACGATATGTTAAAGGATATGACTCTTGTCAGAAAACCAAAGCTCATCGAACCCCTTCTAAAACTCCATTACATCTGAACGAGATTCCCTCTAGTCCATGGGAAATCATTTCTGTAGATATTATTGGACCACTTCCTCCTTCTGATGAACACAGTGCAGTGTTAGTAGTGGTAGATAGACTTACGAAAATAATCCACCTCTTTCCCGTAGATACTACTATTTCTTCAAAGGGAGTAGCTACTATATTTTGTAATCATATTTTTAAACTTCATGGTACCCCTAGGAAGGTCATTTCAGACAAAGGATCTCAATTTGTCTCTTCTTTTATGATGGACCTATATTCCTTACTCAAAATAGATGGAAATCCATCTACTGCATACCATCCTCAAACTGATGGCCAAACAGAATGAATGAATGCTGAGGTAGAGCAATACCTCAGACTCTATTGCAATCACAAACAATCAGATTGGAAGGACTGGCTTCCTCTCGCAGAGTTTGCAATCAATAGACAACAAAATGAATCAATGGGATCATCTCCATTCCTGCTCAATTTCAGACAAGAACCATTAATCAATTCAGATATGAGAGTTCAAGTCCAAAATGAGGCAGTGAAAGACTTTGTCAAAGATATAAGGAAGGCAAGAGATAAAGCATCAGCAGATATGAAAAGATTTCATGATTGAAAAGCAAAGGAGAGACCAGAATATAAGAAGGGAGATTTGGTATTGGTCAAAGCTACCCACATTCATACCAATTGATCTTCACATAAGTTGAATGACAAGAGATATGGCCCCTTTAAAGTTATAGAAAAAGTGGGAGAAGGCGCTTACAAACTGAAGCTGGATAAATCTTGGAAATCAATCCATCCAGTCTTTAACAAATGCCAACTCTGGCCTTATATCCAAGGGACCTTTCCATCACAACAAAGTCAACCAATTCCACCTTCTGTTGTCATTGAAGGACATGAAGAGCAAGAAATTGAACAAGTCATAGATTCTCATGAACAACATGGACATATCAAATACAATGACCTCCAAAACTGTTGCAATGCCTAACCTGAATATGGTGTGCAAAGCACACCACCAACACTTATCAAAATATCATTTAGCCTTAGTAACAGAAAAGGAAATACATGCTATTAGCTACAAATCACTCTCTGGATTATATGATATAGCCTAGTGGCTGTGGAGATATCTTCATTCAAGTCAACAATACCATCACAACAGTTTTGCATCTTTTGAAATAAAGAGGGTATTTTGAATATATTAATACTTGATATAGCCCCCTTTTGTCATATTCATGACATCCCATCCATCTCTGCCTCCTCCAGCCTCATCTCTGGCCATCTCCAGCCACCTCCGTCATCCTCAGTCCACCTCCACTTCCTCCACACTTGGAGCTCTGCTCCTCCACTCTGGACCAAGGGTGTGCTCACACAGGGACTCAGCTATTCCTCAGACCTGGATATCTCTCATACATTCCATTTGTACTTTCTTTTCGCTTTCTTCATCCCTTCTTGGTCCCTTATAGACCCTTGATATTATCTCACTCATTCCCTGACATCATTGATGTCCCTATTTACTCTCTAGTATAAAACCCTCTGTACCTCTGTTGTGTATTCATTAGCACAAATATTGAATTAGTCACCTCTCCTGATCCTCGTCACAATCTCCTCCTCCTCCTGTTGGACCTCTGCTCCTCCAAAATATAAGGACATGGACCTGTTCAATGGTGCGACACATAAGTCCTATGCTGACATCCTTTCCATGCAACTCCACTCTGACACCTCCACTCCAGACTTCGGTCCAACTTTGAGATGAACTTCATCAACCACCCCTCAGCACCTCCAGAACTCCAATCAGACTTGAGTCTGGAGAGTCCAGACATTTAACAGTATATTTGTACTGCCACTTGAGCAGGTCTCCACTCTTTTCGCCTCTGACCTCATGCTATCATGATCATTCATCACGACCTCAGCACACTCTTGGGATTCTTGTTGAACCTGATCATGCACCCTCCTCTAGTCTTGACGACACTCCCCCAACTTCTCGCCATCCTCTCAATGGCCCTCTTATTCTGTCCCTCCAAACTCTGAACTCCAATCCAACTTTGCCCCCTGGTGGGTCACCTCCCACCCCCCCTTCCTAGTTGCCAACTTCTCCTTCCATGCCCTCTGGTGAAACCACCCTCAGCTTTCAAGCCACCTCTTTGGGTTCCCTTTTGTTGGTTTTAGGATTTAGCTTGCTTGCCACGAGACTCCATTGAGTGACTGGAACAAGCAGCACTTTGTCTGACCCCCGCAAGCAGAATGCCAAACCCCCTGCGCCTCCACTCCAGAGCGCACTCCGGAATTGCCACAGCCCTCAGACTCTTTGCCCTCCTTATTGCCACTCCATTCGTGAGTGCATGCAACATGGATGGCCTAGTCCACTTCATCAGCCACCTCCAGCCTTTTCTGGGAAAGGTAAGACACCTCTGGTAAGAAAAGTCACCCTCACAACATCCAACTTCCCTCCACCCTCTACTCTGTTACCTTCAACCTTTCAGACCTCAGGTCTGGAGGTCACTCCGCTTTCTCTGTTGCCAACTCTGGCAAGTCTGGACAACATGATATTGGGCCCTCTTCTGGTCCTTTCTTCCTCTCTCTATTCTATTTTGCCTCTGCTTTATGCCCTCCTGTTGTTTCTTTCCTGTTTTCCCTTCTTTCCTTCCTATGACCCTCCTACCTAAGGACTGAGAGTCCAAAGGTAACTCCGTTTGCTGTCCACCAACTCCAGCTTATCTGGTCAGTCCGGACATTGTTATGAAGCACATCCTTCTGGACAGCAAATGACAAAGGTTCTTTGTGAGGAGGCACTCACAAAGAGGCACAACTTCTCACAACGAACAAAAAAGTGAAGAGTCAGACAAGAACAGTGGAGGCAACTGTTCAGGCAGAAGCAAGTCCAGATGAGAGGAGGTGGATTGTGCATGTCTAGCTTGGGATTTACAAGTGAGGTAGCTAGCTACTTTATAGTCCATAATGTGCACACGGACCAAGGTTAGGGGAGGCATAGAAAGAAGGAGAAGGTGAAAGAATAACTGCAGATGGCTATGAGGGTAATGACAGCATGCAAGAGAATGCTGTTAGGAGATTGAGTCTGAAAAGAGGTTACTAAGTAAGAACAGAGACAGTGAAGGAATAATCGAACTCATCAAGAGAGAAAGTAACAAGAAAGTGTACATACTTTGCATGTGGATGTGGATACATAAATGGGATGCTTTCAGAGATAAGAAGAAGTCCTGGATGTAAAGATAAAATCATAACACTACCCCCTTTGTAGCCACACAGTGCTGCTGCATTCCTAAGAGCCAGGGGAATCTGCACTGTTGAATACCAACTGGTCATCAGTAAAGTCCTCAGCAGTAAAGGGGCAGTTTGGGATGGTGTGTCCAACAGCTCCACAAAGGCCACAGCGAAGGGACAGGCAAGCTTCAGCCATGTGTCCCCAGTGATTGCACACAGAGCAATGGGATGTAAGGCAGTGTGAGGTGGGGTGTCCTGGGGTGTAGAGGGAACAGTTGGGACAGTGATACTGTGGACAGCTCCATCGCAAATGTCCATATCTTCCACAGGTGTAGCACCTGTGTCCTGAGAGATCCATGGTGGCAAGATGAGCTTGGACCTTTGGGGGGATGGGGAGGACTTGAGTAGGGGAAGAGAGTATGGTGATACCAATGGGGAGGTCTTGGACGTGGACATTGGAGGGTAAAGAGAGGCCTGGAGGAGGAGCAACAGATGGCACAGAAAGACAGACTGGTAGAGGGTTTTCTGGGGTGGTAGGACGAGTGATGGGTGGAGACTGCTGAGCAGCATTTAAAATATCAGTGTCTAAATAGTCATCAAGGTCTGTCTCATTAAGGGAGAACAGGATCACCTGTGGGAAGTCTCCTAAGGCACCAGGGGGAAAAGCAGAGATGATTTGTCCAAACTGGTGATGATCCATCAGATCCAGGGCACAAAGGCAGAGCTGATCAAGCATGGCAGTTTGTGCAGTGGCGAAGTTGGGATTAGGGGATAGTAATCTCAGTGAATGGCTAAACAACTGAAGCAAACAAGTTTGATGGAAAAATAGAATGGCTTCCATGAGAGGGAGCAAATGTCTAAAAAGAGGAATACTTTTGGCAATAGTAAGAAGCTGAGGATGGTCTAGAACATGGGCGTAAATAGCTAGTCTTTGAAAGCAAGGTGTTATGATTTTATCACTTCATCCGGGCCTTCTTCTTGTCTCTGAGTCAGTCCCTTTCATGTATCCTCGCCTGCATGCAAAGTACGTGCGCTTCCTTGTTACATTTTCCCTTGACAAGTTTGACTGGTCTTTTACCATCTCCGTTCTTACCTAATTACCTTCTCCTTTGGACTATACCTCCTAACAGCGTTCTCTCGCACACTGTCGTGATCCCTTACTCATCCGCAGTAGTCTTCTGTTCCTTTCCATCGTTTTCTATGCCTACCCTTTATCTTGGTCCATGCACGCATTATGGACTATAAAGTAGCTAGTCTACCTGCTTGTAAACCCAAGTTAGACCTGCGCAATCCACCTCTATTCTGGACTTGCTCCTGCCTAAACAGTCGCCTCAACTGTTCTACTTGCCTTTCGCCTTCTTTGTTCGTTGTGAGACATTGTGCCTCTTTGTGAGTGCCTCCTCACAAAGAACCCTTGTCATTAGCAGTCCAGAAGGACATGCTCCATAACAAAAGGTCTAACTTTCACCTTTCCCCTCCTGCCAATGGAGTAGGGAATCTATTGTCAACACGTCGTCATCTAGGAGGATTGCCGGATCCTCACAGTCACCATCCCAGCCTTTACCCCAACGTCATCGACCTGCTACCGCTCTTGAACGAGCCCTCAGACGAACCTTTGAAGACCACTCTGACACTGAACCCATTGAAGTAGACGTCGGACCTATCCCTGGTCCAGGAAGTTCCTCTGATCCTTGGGCTGCCACTGCCCCACCTGCACCAGTACATCGACCTGAAGCCAACACCTCCGCTGCCTTACTGCTCTCTGCATATACTATCCCCACTCCTGTCATCCCTGTTGTCCAACAACTTCCATCGGCCCCTCCTCGTCATTCCCCCTCTCCAGATCCATCAGACTATGAAGACCCAGACGAAGACATGTTCTCCAAGCCAACTGAGATCAAGATCGGAGTCCCGGCTGATTATGATGGAGATGCCTCCACTGCTGAGTTGTGGATACTCTCTGTTGATACCTATCTGCTAATCAACAAGGAAATCTATACCTCCAAGGACCGACAGATTGCTTTCGCTCTATCTTATATGAAGAAGAATTCCGCGCTTGCCTGGGCCACTGTTATGTGCCAGGAAGCTATGAACAAAACCCCTCCTTCCTTCGGAAGTTACAAGGACTTCAAGGATGCTTTCAAGGTAGCTTTCAAATTGGTAGACTCTTCTGCTGATGCCATGAAGAAGCTCGTCGCCTTGCGACAAAACTCTGCCACTGATTTACACAAATATGTTTCTGAATTTCATATCCTTGCCACCACCGCTGCCCTTACCAACGACCTCGCTCTCATTGGCCTTTTTGAACAAGGCCTCCATCAATACCATCGTTCTAGAATGGCTGGATTGGAAACCCTGCCGAAGAAGATCTCTGACTGGTACTCTAAGGTTGAGCAATTTGAAGCCAATCAGATTCGAATGGCCCCCAGGATTGCTACTGTTACCACTAGGACTACTCCTGCCTGTACATTCCCCCAAAGATCCTTTGCCCCTCACACCACTCCTACTAGAGACCCCAATGCCATGGACATCAATGCCCTAAATCTGTCCCCTGATGAGCGAAAGCGATGCCTAGACAATAAGCTGTGCTTCATCTGTAAGCAGAGTGGCTGTTCCACTAGGAACCATCCCAATCAGTCCACCCCACCACCTCGTCCCCCTCGCAATCCCAACAGAATTCGCGCTGTGCAGATACAGCCTACCAACGCCTTAACGCAGTACATCAATTCTCTCACTGCTGGAGGGAAAACTACGGATCAGATTCTTCAGGAGTTGAAGCAAAGCTTCGAACCTGCTCAGGAATCCATCACTTCTATTACAGAAATTACTGAGGATTTTTGACTTGGAGAGATGAGTCAATGCTACCTCTCCACAATATCGCCCATGTAACTATTTCATCTGAATCTGAGAAATCTATCCGTATTTGCGTAAAACTTTCTCATGGAACGAAAACCGTTGACACCACCGCACTTATCGACTGCAGAGCTACCAGGACTTTCATCGACCATCGCTTAGCCAAAAGACTTGACCTCCCCTTCCATCCCCTCCCTGAACCATTGCAAGCCCTCAACGTAGATGGAACCCCCAACCAGACTGGTACAATCCACTTCTACTCTAACGCCACTGTTACATTCCCTGAACAAACAGAAACCCTCCACCTCATGATCATTGGTCTCAGAAGACCCCAGATTATTCTTGGAATGAACTGGCTTGCCAATCGGAACCCTACTATCGATTGGAAGAACAGAACTCTTTCTTTCTCGGAAGATCCTCTCCCCATGCATGACAAAATCCCTGAAAGATACTTGCTCTGATGGTTAGGCCTGGACACCAACAGGAACATTGAGCTGGACCTTCGAGATAGGAATATTTGGCTTTCAGCTGAAACCATATGTAAGACCACTATTGCTACTGAAATTGCTCAACAGAATGTCAAAAAGGAAGTAACCCTTCCTGACCAATACTCCGACTTCTCCGATGTCTTTGAAGAAAAGAATCATGACGTCCTCCCCCCACACCGACCCTATGACCATGTCATTGAACTTAAGGATTCTTTTATCCCTAAACAAGCCAAAGCCTACATGCTGAACCCTGCTGAGATGGAAGCTTGTAGAGCTTTCATTGAAGAACATCTTTGCACTGGACACATTGTCGAATCTAAATCCCCCCAAGCCTCACCTCTTTTCTTTGTTCCAAAAAAAGATGGTTCGCTTCGCCCTTGCCAGGATTATAGGTACCTGAATGACCACACGGTCAAAAACGCTTACCCACTTCCCCTTGTTTCCAATCTCATCGATCGAATGAAACATTCTAAGTATTTTTCTAAGTTTGACATTCGCTGGGGATACAATAACATCCGTATTAGAGAAGAAGATCAATGGAAAGCAGTGTTCATTACCCCTCTGGGCCTTTATGAATCTACAGTGATGTTTTTTGGACAATGTAACTCACCACCCACTTTTCAAGTGTTCATGAATTGGGTCTTCTGTGATATAACCCCTGAAGGATGGCTAGAGATCTTTATGGATGATCTCGGAGTTCATTCCTCCACTCTTCCTGACCATGTTAATCACACTTGTAGAGTCCTAGCACGACTTAGAGAGCATGGGCTGACGCTCAAGCTTTCCAAGTGCACCTTCGATGCCCCTGAAATCGAATACTTGGGGATCATTGTAGGAAACAGTCAAGTACGAATGGACCCCATCAAACTCTCCGCCATCGACAGATGGCAACCACCAACCACTGTCAAAGCCGTCTGCTCTTTCCTTGGCTTTTGTAACTTTTATCGCAAATTTATCCCTAATTTCGCTGACATTGCTGCACCACTAAACCTTCTTACTAAGAATATGCAGCCATGGTTGTGGCAAGATGCCCAACAGACCGCCTTCCTCCGACTCAAACAGATCTTTTCATCAGCACCTGTCCTCGTTCTCCCGGACACGTCCAAACCCTTCTTCCTTATGACTGATGCCTCCCTCATCACTGTAGGTGCTATCCTCATGCAGAAAGATACCAATGGCGACTCTCATCCTTGCACTTACTATTCTCGCACCCTTAATGATGCTGAGCACAACTATGATATTTATGATAGGGAACTTTTGGCTGTCATCGATGCCTTGGAAGAATGGCGACAATACCTTTTGGGTACCGAACACCCAGTCACCATCTTCACTGACCACAAAAACCTCTCATTCATGAAGGCACCCCAAAAACTCTCTCATCATCAAGCCTGTTGGAGTCTTTTCCTCCAAGAGTATCACCTCCTCTGGACCGTCCTCCCTGGGACTGCCATGATCCCTGCTGACGCTCTCTCGCACTGTCACGACGTTGACACGTCCTCTGATAACATTCATCCTATCCTCGCTGACCCAGAAATCATTTCTGCACTGGATCTAGCTCTCATTTCGAAGATTGCCAGCTCTTCTGCCACTGATCCGCTTGTATTGGAAGCTCTACATGCCATGGAAAAATCCCTTCCACTCTTTCCTTGCTCTGCCCTTGCGGACTGGCACTACGACGCCCCTCATCTTTATTACAAGGGTTGTCTTTTTATACCTCCCGATGCATGCCATGAACTCGTCTCTTCCCTTCACTCCTCCCCCAGTGGGGGCCATGAGGGCCTCTTTCGCACATATGCTCACCTCTCCCAGGACTACTGGTGGCCAGGTATGCGCTCCTTCCTTGCTCGTTTTATTGCGGGTTGTGCTGTTTGCCAATCCTCTAAGCTGAATACCCACCCCACTATACCCCCACTTTCGCCGCTTTCTTCTTCTGCTACCCGACCTTTTCAACAGATTTCCCTCGATTTAATTACCGATCTCCCTGTTTCACACAACTTTGATTCTATTTTGGTCGTGATCGACCATGGCCTTATGAAGGGGGTGATTCTCCTCCCTTGTACCAAAAACATTTCTGCTGCCAGAGTAGCTTCTCTCTTTTTCCAACATATCTTCCCAAGGTTCGGCTTACACGATTCTTGCATTTCTGATAGAGGTCCCCAATTTGCCTCCTCCTTTGCAAAAGAACTAGCTAGACTTCTTTAGTACGATATAAAACTCTCCTCCGCTTACCACCCGCAGACTGATGGCCAAACGGAGAGAGCCAATCAGGAGCTTGAGGTTTATCTTCGGATCTTTTGTCAAGGACGCCCTGGTACCTGGAGTACCTTACTCCCTACTGCGGAGTTCTCCCACAACTCTGCAGCACATTCCTCCACCCACCAATCACCATACTATCTCATGATGGGATATGAACCTAGAGCCTATCCTCCTTTAGGAAAGTCCTTTGTCCCTTCTGTTGAAGAACGACTCTCCACCCTTGCTGAAGCACGGAAGGAAGCCCTTGCTGCTCATTCCACTGCTCAGCGCCTCATGAAAAAACGACTCTCTACCAAGTTCTCACCTTGGAAGGTAGGAGACAGGGTCTGGCTTGAAGCTATGAACCTTAAACTCAGGTACCCGTCACGAAAACTTGCCCCTAAAAGAGAAGGACCCTTTGAAATCATCAGGGTACTCTCCCCTGTGGCGTATCAGTTGAAATTACCACCCACTTGGCACATACATGATGTCTTCCATGCCTCCCTCTTATCGTCCTATCGAACTACACTGGAGCATGGCCCAAACTTTATCCCTGCGCCACCGGATCTTATTGATGGTGAAGAAGAGTATGAAATTGAGGCTATACTCTCTCACCGAGGAACTGCTAATTGCCGCCAGTACCTGATCAAGTGGAAAGGATATCCTACTTCGGAGAACACATGGGAACCCAAGCGAAACCTTCGCCACGCTCCCACCCTCCTTAGACAATATAAGAGCTCCCTTTCCTCCTGAGCGAAAATGCTCACTCCTCACCAGATTCTCATCATCGCTGCCATCTTCGCCACAATATCCCTTGCTGCAATCATCACCATACTGATCGTCATCCTCGCCTCACTACCGCCATCAACACCACCACATCACGCCTAAGTCATGACTTCTGTTACCTCACCAATGTCACTTACTGCTTCCTTACCACCCAATCGCCCCATTTCCCCAGACGTCCCTAGATCCCCATCTGCTGCTGTCCAGACGCCCAGACTCTCTATCTCCCCACCCCATCTGCATCATAGGGAGATTCTGGACTGGGCCCTGGAGACTCTTTATCCTTCGTCTCTACCTCGGTTTCAAAGATTAGCCATTTATGCTCATGTTCTTGATCATCCGCAGCTCCTTACTATTGCCGAGAGTATTCCGCTTTTTAGACATTCGCTTCCTCTCATGGAGGCTATTTTATTCTTTCATCAGACCTGTTCACTTCGATCATTTAGTCACTCGCCCAGACTCCTATCCTCTAATCTGAACTTCGCCGCTGCACAAGCTGCCATGCTTGATCAGCTTTGCCTCTGCGCCCTTGATCTGATGGACCACCATCATTTTGGATGGATCATCTCCACCTTTCCCCCTGGTGCCTTGGGAGATTTCCCACAGGCGGTCTTGTTCTCCCTAAATGAGACAGATCTGGACAACTACTTAGACACCGACATACTGACTGCTGCTCAGCAGTCACCACCTGTCACCCATCCAACCATGCCAGAAAATCCTCTGCCCGTCCGTCTCACTATTCCATCCGCTGCTCCTCCTCCTGGTCTTTCTTTGCCATCCAATGTCTGTGTCAGAGACCTCCCTACAGGCGTCACCATCCTCTCCTCCCCTACCCGAGTCCTCCCTATCCCCGCTGAAGTCCAGACTCGTCTTGCCACCATGGATCTCTCCGGACACCGTTGCTACACCTGTGGACGATATGGAGCTGTCCACAGTATCGTTGTCCCAACTGTTCCTGTTATGCTCCAGGACACTCAGCCTCCTGCTATCTTACATCCCATTGCTCTGTGTGCAATCGCTGGGGACACGTGGCCGAAGCATGCCCAACCCTCTGGTGCAGCCTTTGTGGAGCTGTTGGATACACCATCCCAAACTGCCCCTTTACTACTGAGGACTTTAATGACGACCAGCTGGTATTCAATGGTGCAGATTCCTCTAGTGCTTAGGAATGCAGCGGCGCTGCGTGGCTATGAAGGGGGTAGTGTTACGATTTTATCACTTCATCCGGGCCTTCTTCTTGTCTCCGAGTCAGTCCCTTTCATGTATCCTTGCCCGCACGCAAAGTACATGCGCTTCCTTGTTACATTTTCCCTTGACAAGTTTGACTGGTCTTTTACCATCTCCGTTCTTACCTAATTACCTTCTCCTTTGGACTATACCTTCTAACAGCGTTCTCTCACACGCTGTCGTGATCCCTTACTCATCCACAGTAGTCTTCTGTTCCTTTCCATCGTTTTCTATGCCTACCCTTTATCTTGGTCCGTGCACGCATTATGGACTATAAAGTAGCTAGTCTACCTGCTTGTAAACCCAAGTTAGACCTGTGCAATCCACCTCTATTCTGGACTTGCTCCTGCCTAAACAGTCGCCTCAACTGTTCTACTTGCCTTTCACCTTCTTTGTTCGTTGTAAGACGTTGTGCCTCTTTGTGAGTGCCTCCTCACAAAGAACCCTTGTCGTTAGCAGTCCAGAAGGACGTGCTCCGTAACACAAGGCAGAGATGAAGGGTAAATCTGTTCCAGGGCCCAGTCAGGGATCTCCCTGCGATGCAGGTGGGGTGGGGAGATGGAGACTCTCGGTGTCTGCACAGCAGCAGATGGGGATCTAGGGACATCTGGAGAAGTAGGGCAATTGGGTGGCAAAGAAGCAGTAAGCAAAGTAGGTGACGTGATGGAAGTCATGACTTAGGCGTGGTGTGGAGCAGTTGATAGTGATAATGAGGCAAGGATAATGATAAGGATGGTGATGATGGCGGCAAGAGAGATAGTAGCGAAGATTGCAGCAATGATGAGGATCTGGTGAGGAGTGAGCATTGTCACTCAAGAGGAGAGGGAGCTCTTATATTGTCTAAGGAGGATGGGAGCATGATGAAGGTTTCGCTCAGGTTCCCATGTATTTTCCAAAGTAGGATATCCCTTCCACTTGATCAGGTACTGGTGGCGATTAGCAGTTCCCCAATGAGAGAGTATAGCCTCAATTTCATACTCTTCTTCACCATCAACAAGATCTGGTGGCGCAGAGATAAAGTTTGGACCATGTTCTGGAGTGGTCCAATAGGAGGATAAGAGGGAGGCATGGAAGACATTATGGATGCACCATGTTGGTGGCAGTTTCAGTTGATATGCCACAGGGGAGAGTACCTTGATGATCTCAAAAGGTCTTTCTCTTTTGGGCACGAGTTTGCATGGTGGATACCTAAGTTTAAGATTTGTGGCCTCAAGCCAAACCTTATCTCCTAGCTTCCAGGGCATAAACTTGGTGGAGAGTCGTTCCTTCATGAGGTGTTGAGTAGTGGAATGAGCAGCCAGTGCTTCTTTCTATGCTTCAGCGAGGATAGTAAGGCATTCTTCTACAGAAGGAACAAAGGACTTTCCTAACAGAGGATAAGCTCTAGGTTCATATCCCATCATGAGGAAATATGGCAATTGGTGGGTAGATGAATGTGCTGCAGAGTTGTAGGAGAATTCTGCAGTAGGGAGTAAGGTACTCCAGGTACCAGGGCATCCTTGACAAAAGATCCAAAGATAAACTTTGAGCTCCTGATTGGCTCTCTCAGTTTGGCCATCAGTCG
>JBBPKI010000170.1:0-36888 GCA_038089155.1 Nevesoporus exiguus
CAATAGTTAACCACAAAAGTGAGTAAGAATTGGCTGGGGCTGTCACTACAATACATGGCAAGTTAAGTAGTGTCTAGCTAGAGGTGGCTATGTCCACAGCCAAAGGTGGTAACCATCTATCAAAGATGGTAGGAAAGGTATCGCTTCACCGATCAGAAGATGGTGATGAAACAGGCTATGTCAAAGATGATCAAAAGAAGATGGAAACGAAGAAGTCTGAAGCTATACTAATGGGATCATGCAGATGTCATCTGAATACAGAATGACAAGGTACGGAACGTACACTTCCCGTGTGATCAATCCCTCCCAAATGCGAATGAAGAAAATAAGTAGGAGGTGACCATGAAGAAATAGAATTGTAACAGCATGACCCCACCACAAGAATCGACAATGGGTTCCAAGAATACATCCAAGATTTCCTTTCTTTACTGGCCAAGGCAAAGATCTCTGACAAAGGGGAGATCTGCAGGAAGTTCCTCAGAGACCTGGATGAGAAGCTAGGAAATCTCATCTTGATGCAGGCTACCATTTCCGACACACTAGCCAAATGGAATGCTGATGCCCAGAAGTTTCATAAGCAACAAAACCTAATGTTACAATTTCTCTGCTTAGCTTAGCTTATCTTATCTTATCAAGTCACATGACCACTATCACGTGACCATGGGACATGACACCTGACCAAGTCTAGGTCAAACCCTTTCACTTCATTCACACTCGCTCTAGCCCCTTATCTAACATGCTTGTTTAATCTCCATTAGTCTAGACCTATGACATCACTAATGACGTAGTAGCTTAGTCACTTATCTCTGACCTGCCCTAAACCTGTAAGTAGTATATAAACCCAATGTCATCAACAACGGGACTTCAGTCAAGTCCTAGTTGATTCCCCTCATCATCCTCTTGATCTCTTAAGCAAGCCTTTGAGTGGTAGCCAAAGCCTTAAGTGGTGTAGGTTGCCAACACCTAATCCAGTCCATCAGGGCTGGAGGACGGTTCCCAGCCTCTGTGAGCAGAGATCTGAATACCTGTCATATCCATGACATCCCATCCATCTCTGCCTCCTCCAGCCTCATCTCTGGCCATCTCAGGCCACCTCTGCCACCCTCAGTCCACCTCTGCCTCCTCCACGCTTGGAGCTCTGCTCCTCCATTCTGGACCAAGGCTGTGCTCACACAGGGACTCAGCTATCTTCGGACCTGGTTATCATTCCGTACATTTCATTTGTACACCTCTTCACTTCCCTCATCTCTTCTTAGTCCCTTATGGACCCTTGATGTTATCTCACTTATTTCCAGACATCCTTGATGTCCCTGTTCTCCTTCTAGTATAAACCTATATACCTCTGTTGTGTAACCTTAGCACGAATATCAATTTAGTCATCTCTCCTGATCCTTGTCACAATCCCCCCTCCTTCTGTCGGACCTCCGCTCCTCTGAAATATGAGGACACGGACCTGTTCAAGGGCATGACACATAAGTCCTGTGCTGACGTCCTTCCTATGCAACTCCACTCTGACACCTCCACTCCGGACTTCGGTCCACCTCCGAGACAAACTTCATCGACCACCCTGCAGCACCTCCGGACCTCCAATCGGACTTGAGTCCGGAGAGATCGGACTTAACAATACCATGGAGATAGACACCATCAGACTGTCTCCACCTGAGAAAGCCCACTGCATCAGAGACCACCTGTGCTTCATTTGCAAAAAGAAAGGATGTTCCTCTAGGAACCATAGCAACTACAAGAAAAGATCCCCACAATTCCCCAGAACTGCCACCATTGCTGCCGTTGACACTCTGCCTCTGCCACCACCCAAATTGTCACCCATTGAAGAGTATGTCCACTCCCTTGAAAAGAAAGGTCATAGCAAGGATGAAGTCCTAGCAGTCCTGAAGACCTGCTATGAGGATGAAGAAGAGACCACTCCAGAAGGAGTTTCTAAGGGTTTTTAAAGAGAGAGGCTGCCTCAATGTCTGCCTCTCACATTATCGCTCCTGTACTACTTAGTTCCAGTAACAATAGATCTATATGCTTCTCAGTGACCTTGAAGCACAGAGCCAAAACTGTTGAAACCACCACACTAGTCAATTGTGGAGCCACAGGAAACTTCATTGACCCAATCTTGATCAAGAAGTTGGGAGCCCCTATCATCACCATCAAACCCATCAAAACTTATAATGTGGACAGAACAGAGAACTCACAAGGTATGATTACCTCACACACTAATGTAACCCTCTCTATAGGAGAGAATGATGACCAGATCTTGCTGATGATTATCAGCTGTGGACAACCCCAAATCATATTAGGAATGACATGGCTCAGAAGAGTCAACCCAAAGATAGATTGGACCAAATGAGTGGTAACCCTTCCAGATACTCCCAGATCTCCTCCACAGCCTGCTGACACTGTACCACAACAATACCTGCTGAGGTTCCTAGATACTGACCCTGACAAAACCACAGAACAATGGCTAAAAAAGAGGGAAGGGTGGCTCAAGGGAGAATATATTTGCAAAACCACCCTATCCACTCAAATCACCTCAGATGCCAAGAAAGCAGAGGTAAAGTTACCTCAAGAATTCAAGGAATTTGCAGATGTCTTCACAGAAAAGACCCATGACCTACTCCCCCCTAGTCGTCCCTCTGACCACACAATAGAACTGAAGAATACCTTTGTACCCAAGGTAGCTAAAGTTTACCCACTAAACCCACAGGAACAGGAAGCATACAAGGGCTTCATAGAGGAACACCTCAAGACAGGAAGGATCGTCCTGTCCAAATCCCCTCAAGCTTTCCCATTCTTCTTTGTACCAAAGAAGGATGGGATGCTCAGACCCTGTCAAGATTACCGGTACCTAAATGGGCATACAGTCAGAAATGCCTACCCTCTCCCCTTGATCTTCGACCTTATGGACAAACTGAAAGAGTCAAGATATTTCACAAAGTTCAACGTACACTGGGGATACAATAACATCCTCATCCAGCTGGAAGACTGATGGAAGGCAGTGTTTGTTATCCTGCTTGGTTTGTTCGAACCCACCATTATGTTCTTTGGGTTATGCAACTTGCCAGCCACATTTCAAGCCTTCATGAACCACTCGTTCAGGGACTACATAGTGCAAGGATGGGTCATTATCTACATGGACAATATACTAATTCACTCTGTGGATCTACATACTCACCATGACAGAACAAAGAAGGTCCTACAGCAACTAAGGGAACTTCACCTCTCCCTGAAAATCTCAAAATGCACATTTGACACTCCCAAGGTGGAATACCTTGGAATGGTAGTTGGCAAAGGGATCATCAACATGGACCCTGCCAAGATATCAGCAATCACCAAATGGATCACCCCTCAATCTGTAAAAGCGGTTCATTCTTTTATTGGATTTTGTAACTTTTATAGAAAGTTTATCCTGAACTTCTCTGCATTTGCTGCACCACTTCATCTCCTGATGAAAATGAAGCACCCTGGACTTGGGGAAAGGAACAGGAAGACACTTTCCAATCCCTGAAAAAGGTTTTCACCCAAGCACCGGTCCTCACACTCCCTGACACCAACAAGCCCTTTATGCTTATGACCAATGCCTCTCTCATGGCCATAGGAGCTGCCCTGATGCAAGCAGATGGTAACAGTGACCTGCACCTGGTCACTTATTTCTCTTCCACCCTCACTCCAGTGGAGCATAACTATGATATTTATGACAGGGAGCTACTGGCAGTTATTGACACTTTGGAAGAATGGCAACAGTACCTCAGAGGTACCAAATACCTGGTAACTATCATGACAGACCATAAAAATCTTTCATATATGCATACTCCCCAGAATCTCTCACGGCGACAGGCTTATTGGAGCCTTTTCTTACAGGACTTCGACATTATTTGGCAAGTTACCTTAGGGACCCAGATGGGACTGGCCAACACACTCTCACAAAAGGATGAAGTGGACACTGCAGATGACAATAAGTTGTTAACAATCATTCTGGTTGACATGTCTCTCTATGAGTACCTCCCGGAATACATTGCCATCCACACCCTGGACCTTGCACTCACCACCAAGATTGAGGCCTCATCCACCTCTGATCCGCTGGTCCTTCAAGCTATAGATGCCCTGAAGGACAAACTTCCACTCCTCCCCCATTATACCCTCCTGGATTGGAGATTCACTGATGGGCAACTCTACTATGAAAATTGTCTTTATGTCCCAGAGCCTGCCTGCCCTGATTTAGTCTCTTCACTTCACACTTCCCCAAACAGAGGCCATGAAGGCATTTTCCAGACACAGCAATGTCTTTCCTGCAATTACTGGTGGCCAGGGATGGCCACCTTCATTCGGTGGTATGTATTGGGCTGTGCCATTTGCCAGGCAAATAAGGTGAACACCCACCCCATGGTACCACCTCTATGTCTGCTCTCCTTTGTTGCAACCCACCCCTTCCAACAGATCTCCATAGATCTCATCTCTGGACTGCCCTGTATGGGGAATTTTGATACTGTGATGGTTGTGGTCGACCATGGCCTTACAAAGGGGGTAATTTTCACCCCTTGTTCTAAATCTATTAATGTGGTGTAAAAACTAAAATGAGCTTCAATGTGAAGCGTTAGAAAGGTGGTGGGGCAATGTGTTCGTCCCAGGGAGTCTCAAAGCAATAGCAAATGGCCAGAAATGTATAATAAAGGAGTGGTAAAGAGCATACCACCAGTGTGGACTACTCCTATGGGGGCCTTCTCCAAGGGATACTGGACTCTGGACTTCCTGATGCGTTCCTGGACTTCTGTGTGCAATGCAGACAGCGAGGGAGGGCTAGGACCGGGCTTACAGGCTTATACTGGGTGTTCTAACAATGATGGAGAGTGGAAAAAAAGTGTATTAGATAAGTAATGACATGCCTATGTAGTGCTCAACTAACATAAAACAATGTCAAATAAGTAGAAATAGCCAAACCGGCCCAAAACAACATAAACTGGTCACAAACAAACATAGCCGGCCATCAGAATACTGGTAGACATCACCAGGAAGTGATACCGGCTGATATAAACCAAGTCCGGCCAGTTGCAGTGCATGCCGGTCGTGTAGGGAGTCAAAACCGGCTGTAAACATACCGGTAAACCAGCTGATCTACCAGTATAGTACCAGCTCAACCGGCATAGCGCTGTGTGAGTACCAGTAAATAGCATAAGGAAGTGATGACTGCTGGAATAAACTAAGTCCGGCTGGTCACAGCACATACCAGTCATGTAGGGGATCGAAACCGGCTGTAAACATACCGGTAAACTGGCTGGTCTACTGGTATAGTACCAGCTTGACCGGCATAGCATTGTTTGCATACCAGCTTGATCATAGTATTGTCGGGCACCCTATAAGACCTGAATACACATGCAGGGAATGATAGTTCCCTACAGCGGAAGGAGTGGCTAAACTATTTTTCACCCGAATCTTCCCATGCTTCAGTCTCCATGACACTGTTATCTCCAATAGAGGACCTCAGTTTGCATCTGCCTTTGCCATGGAATTGGCATGACTGCTCAAATTCGACATAAAATTGTCCTCTGCCTACCATCCCCAGACTAATGGGGAAACTGAACATGTCAACCAGGAGTTAGAAACCTACTTACAGATATTCTGCCAAGGGAGAGCCCAGGATTGGGCCGACTTCCTGCCTACAGCAGAATTCTCATACAACTCTGCAGTTCACTCTGCCACCAAAGAAACACTGTTCTTCCTCATGATGGGATATCACCCACAATCTTACCCCAATCTAGGCAAGACCTTCCTCCCTGCTCTAGAAACGCACCTGTCCTTGATCTCCAAGGAACAAGATGAGGCCCTTGCTGCCCATCAGAAAGCCACGCAATATATGAAAGAACAGATCATGTCCAAATTCTGCCCCTGGAAAGTCAGCAAAAAGGTGTGGTTGGAAGCCACCAATCTCTGCTTTGACTACCCCTCCAGGAAACTTGCTCCAAAAAGGGAAGGACCCTTTGAGATAACCCAAGTCCTTTCCCCCATAGCATACCAACTCAAACTTCCCCCAACTTGGAAGATCCATGATGTATTCCATGCATCACTACTGTCACCCTATCACACCACCATTGAATTTGGAGAGAATTTCCTCCACCCTCTGCCCAACCTCCTTAGCAATGAAGAACAATACGAGGTAGAGGTGATACTCTCCCACAGAGGTAAAGGATCATGGAGGCAATACCTGATTAAGTGGCTTGGTTACCCAACATCAGAAAATACTTGGGAACCAGAAAGTAATCTGGATCAAACACAGGAACTGTTGGCAGAGTATAAAGCAGCTCACATGGATACTGATTGATCCATGGCTGAGCAAAAGTTTGTTGCCATCCTCATTTTCCTTTATATACTCACTGTCCTTGTCTCCATCCTCCCAGCCACCATCCTCTTCACCAGAGCTGTTTCTCACCTACTCACCACCCAACATAGCTAGAACCTCATGTCTTATTCAGAATTTGCTGCTGCTGCTGCTAGCACTTGCTATGTTTTTGCCAAGTTTCTCCCTGATTTTCAATGACATTTACTCTATTCTGCTATTCTGTCTTGTCCTCCTATTCTTCGTATTATAGGACATTCCTCCATCTCCAGATCCACTGAAGGACTGGAACCCCTCATTGCTCTTGCTACTTCATTAAACACAACTACCCACTACCTTGAGCAGTTCCCAAACTGCCACACCATCTCAGCCCCCCACCTTGATGGAGCCCGTACTGGAATGCACCAGATACGTTCCCACCTCCTTGATGCCCTTCTTGCTGTTGGCTTTGACAATGCCATTGTCTCCCTCAAACCTAAGGACATTTGGCCTATCTTTCAGCCCATCTATAATACTCTTACCAATAAAGAGCTCAATGAGTATGAAGAACAGGATCTTATCCTCCATGCTCCACCCCAGGAACGTCCTGCTCCATCCACACCTGCCACCCCCACTCCCATCAGGGCATCCATCCCCCACCCCACTACCATCTCCCCTGCCAGTCAGAGGATTTCCATCCCCAAATGAGTCTTACCATCTCCACCTCATCCAGAGATCTCCCTGGAAAACCTAGCTGCAACTTGTTGCTTTCAGTGCAAAACCCTCAGGCATTTTTGGAAGCATTGTCCCCAGTACTGATGTCCCAAGTGCAAACTATGGATGTGTTAAATTGTCCCAGACTCTCCAGACTCAAGTCTGATCAGAGGTCCAGAGGTGTTGAGGGGTGGTTGACAAAGTTTGTCTTGGAGTTGGACCGAAGTCCAGAGTGGAGGTGTTGGAGCAGAGTTGCATGGAAAGGACGTCGGTGCAGGACTTATGTGTCATGCCCTTGAACAGGTCTGTGTCCTCGTATTTCGGAGGAGTGGAGTTCCAACAGGAGGAGGAGGAGATCGCAATGAGAGTAGGAGAGTGGGAATTAAGTCGATATTCATGCTAAGGATACATGACAGAGGTACAGAGGTTTTATACTAAATGGTGAATAGGGCTATCAAGGGTGTCAGGGAATAGGTGAGATAATATCAAGGGTCCATAAGGGACCAAGAGGAGACGACAGAAGTGAAGAGGTGTACAAACAGAATGTACGGAATGATATCCAGGTCTGAAGTTAGCCAAGTCCCTGTGCAAGCACAGCCTTGGTCTGGAGCAGAGGAGCAGAGCTCTGAGGGTGGAGGAAGTGGAGGTGGACTAAGGGTGATGGAGGAGGCCAGAGATGGCCAGAGATGTGGCTGGAGGAGGCAGAGACAGATGGGATGTCATGGATATGACAGGATGCCAGGGCACAATAGTGCTCAGTGTCTCTCTGTACAATGCAATACATGCCACCATTGGGGTCATGCTGCCAGTCTCTGCCCCACCACCCAATGCACTACTTGTGGGACAATGGGACACAACTCAGGTGTATGTGACACAGTCCTTGAATCTGATTATATTGACTATGAGATCAATGAGGGGGATCTGGAGGGACCAGACAGGGATTAGAGGAACTGGGTTGAATATCAAAGCAGGGCTTCAAGTGTATGAAGGGAGTAATGTTACAGTTTTCTTTCTTCGAGGTCACCTCCTATTTATTTTTCTTCTTCGCATTTGGGAGGGACTGATCACACAGGAAGTATACATCCCATACCTAGTCATCCTGTACATGGATGATATCTGCCTGATCCCATTACTATAGCTTCAGACTTCACAGCCTCCATCTTCTTTAAAATCTTTTGGCATAGCTTTTTCCATTACCATCATGTGTTGGTGATGTGATCTCTTCTCCACCATCTTTGATAGATGGTTACCATCTCTGGCTGTGGGCACAGCCTCTTTTAGTTAGACACTATTTAAACCTCCATGTACAGTAGTGGCTACCTCAGCCAATTCTTAACATCTCCTGTGGTTAACTATTGCCTGCTCCGTTGCTTGCCTTACCAAAGGAGAGAGCTCTTGTCCTTGCCCACCTTACTGAAGGAGAGTGGCCCTTTAGTACTTGGTGAGAGTACTCCTTTGACTCAGTGAGAGTCCATCCTCCATTTGTAGCAAACCCCCATTGGGTTGCCCCGCTAGCCAAGCACACTCTATGAGACAGAGCATTGTCAACCAACTCAAAGAGGAGTCGCTCCGTTGACCAGGCCCTTCTACATCTACTTAGGGATGTTGTGCCTCTCCGTGAGTGCCTCCCCTATCTAGGTTGGCTGATGGCCCAGAGGTAGAAGGTAGTCATAGGTAATAGTACACCACGACCATTATATGTTGAAGAAGATTTTGGATTGGTACTTGAAGGTAGAAAAATTTGAAGCCAATCAAATTAGAATAGCCCCCAGGGCCACTACCAACATCAGAACTACTACCACTCACACCTTTCATCAATGATCTTTCACCCCTCATACCACACCCACTACTAGAGACCCTAATGCTATGGATATTGACACTTTGAATCTCTCTCCTGATGAGCAAAAGTGCTGCCTGGAAAATAGGCTGTGCTTTATCTGTAAGCAAAGCAGCTGTTCCACAAAGAACCACCCAAATCAGTCAACATCTTCTCCACTGCCTCATCCCCCTTGCAACCCTAATAGGATTCAGTCCGTTCAGACCAAATCCATCCATGAATTGATACAATACATCAATTTCCTCACTGCCAGAGGGAAAACCAACAAACAGATCTTGCAGGAACTGAAGCAAAGCTTTGAACCTGCACAGGAGTCTGTTGCCTCCATTACTGAAATTACTGAGGATTTTTGACAAGGAGAGATGAGTTGATGCTTTCTTTCCATAGAATTGCCCATGTAACCCTTTTATCTAAATCTGAGAAATCTATTCATATACAAATCAAACTTTCTCATGGGGCAAAATTGTTGACACCACTGCACTCATTGATTGTGGAGCTACCAGGACTTTCATTGATCACAGACTTGCCAAGTGACTAGACCTTCCCTTCCACCATATTTCTGAACCCATACAAGCCTTGAATGTAGATGGAACCCAGAATCAAGCTGGAACCATCTGCTTCCATACCAATGCCACTATCACTTTCCCTGAGCAAACTGAAATTCTCTGCTTCATGATCATCAGTCTCAGAAGACCACAGATCATTTTAGGAATGAACTGGCTTGCAGATTGCAATCTCACCATTGATTGGAAGAACAGAACCTTGTCTTTTCCAAAAGACCCTTCTCCCATGCATAATGAAGTACTTGAACAGTATCTCCTTCAATGGCTTGGTCTTGACACCAATTGGAACATCAAATCCAATCTTAGGAAAAGAGATGCCTGATTGTCTGCAGAGTCTATATGCAAAACCACCATTGCCACAGAAGTCACCCAGCAAAATGTCAACAAGGAAGTTATGCTCCCAAAAGCATATGGTGATTTCACTGATGTCTTTGAAGAAAAGAACCATAATGTTCTTCCTCCACACAGACTATACAATCATGTCATCGAGCTCAAGGACTCCTTTGTTCCTAAGTGAGCCAAGGCCTATGCCCTGAATCCAGCAGAATGGAAGCATGTAGAGCATTTGTCAAAGAACACCTTTGCACTGGATAAATAGTCGAGTCCAAATCTCCCCAAGCCTCCCCTCTCTTCTTTGTCCCCAAGAAGGAAGGATGGCTTGCTTTATCCCTGCCAGGATTATAGATACCTGAACAAGCATATGGTTAAAAATGCTTACCCACTTCCTCTTGTCCCTGATCTCATTGACCACATGAAACATTCCAAATACTTCTCCAAGTTCAACATTTGCTGGGGGTATAATAATATCCACATCCAAGAAGAGGACCAGTGGAAAGCAGCTTTCATTACTTCTATTGGCCTTTATGAGCCAATGTAACGGTTGTGGTTTCCTATTACCTATGACTGCCTTCTACCTCTGGGCTATCAGCCGACCTAGACTGGGGAGGCACTCACGAAGAGGTGCAGCATCTCTGAATAGGTGTAGAAGGGCCTGGGTCAGCGGGATGACTCCTCAGAGTTGGCTGATGACATTCCATCTCATGGAATGTACTTGACTAGCAGGGCGACCCACAAGAGGGTTTGCTATCAATAGAGGACAGACTCTCACTGAGTCAAAGGAATACCTTCGGATAAGGTATTAAGTGCCACTCTCCTTCAGTAAGGTGGGTGAGACAAATGCTCTCTCCTTCAGTAAGGTGAGTGAATGAGCAAGCAATAGTTAACCACAAGAATGGAGTAAGAATTGGCTAAGGAGCCACTACTGTACATGGGGATCTTTAAATAGTGTCTAACTACTCGAGGCTGTGCCCACAGCCAGAGATGGTAGTAATTAGAAAAGATGGTAATGTATAGATATGCATCATCATCAAGAGATGGTGATGCAATGGAAGCTGTTCAAAAGGGATCAAGAGATGAAGGCTGCAAAGGTGAATGTTATAACAATGGGATCAACCTGATGTCATTGGAATAGACGATGACTAGGTATGGGATATAAACTTCCCACGTTATTGGTCCCTCCCAAATGTGAAGAAAGAAAATAAATAGGAGGTGACCAGAAAGAAACAAAACCATAACAGCCAACAGTCATGTTCTTTTGGCAGTGTAACTCACCACCCACCTTCCAAGCATTCATGAATTTGGTCTTCCATGACATCACCCCAGAAGGATGGCTTGAGATCTTTATGGATAACCTTGGAGTTCACTCCTCCACTCTTTCCGACCATATAGACTGCACTTGTTGTGTCACAGAGCATGTCCTTCTGGACTGCTAATGACAAGAGTTCTATGTGAGGAGGCACTCACGAAGAGGCACAACATCTCACAAAGAATAGAGAGGCAAGTGGAACAGTTGAGGCGACTGTTTAGACAGAAGCAAGTCCAGATAAGAGGAGGTGGAATTGTGCAGGTCTAGCTTGGATTTTACAAGCGAAGTAGCTAGCTACTTATAGTCCAAAGGAATGCGCACAGACCAAGATAAGGGTAGGCATGGAAAGAAATAGAAGACAATGGAAAGGAGAGGAATAAAGAAGAACTACTGTGGATGATAGTACAGATCATGACAGCATGTGAGAGAACACTGTTAGGAGGTAATTGTCCAAAGAGGAAGGAAACTACAGACTATAAAGCGAATAGGAGAAAGGGGATTCAAAGATGATCATGAAATAAATGTACTTCCAATGAGGGAACAGATAGCAAAAATGGACACTAATGGTAAGGATAAAAAGATGTAGTATGATGGATAAAATTGTAACACTACCCCATTCATATGCCTGCTTCCTCAAAGCAGAATAAAGACTGAGGGGGATGTGCACCATTCTGCTCCAGTCAGAGCTCAGATACATCCGGATCAGTAAAGGGGCAACCTCCAATGGCATGTTCAACACTTCCACAAAGGGGGCAGTGGAGGGTGGGGCAGCATTCCACCACATGTCCCCAGTGATTGCAGGCTGCGCAATGATGGGTGAGGCATCTTGAGACAGGATGCCCAGGGGTGAAGGCATGGCAGTGGGGGTATTGATAGCAGTGGCAGTTGATTCTGAGATGTCCAAGTTGTCTGCATTGATAGCATCACGTAGTGGAGAGGTCTGCTTGAGAAAGCCTTGCCTCCAAGGTGGGATCAAGGGGGATGACTCTTGTGGGTGAAGAGATGATGGAGGCATTAGTGGAAAGGTCTCAAGGGGTTGTGGAGATGTGAAGGGTGGTGGCAAATGGTGGTAACTGAGTGATGGGTGAAGGGGTTTGTGGAGGAGGAATGATGTGGATGGGGAGCACAATCACCTGAGAGACTGGCAATGGGGTGTTAGGAGCAAGCGGTGGGGAAGGTTGATGAGGTACAGATGGGTGTCCAAGGACTAGATCACTTTCTAAATAGTCAGAAAGTTCGGAGTCAGAAAGGGAGTCCAAAACTATTTCAGTAAATTCCTTAAAAGTAGAGAGTGGAAATGAAGTGATAAGGCAATCAAAATTATGATGGTCCATCATATCTAAGGCACAAAGACAGAGTTGGTCAAGAAGGGTTTCTAGCAGCAGAAAAGTCCTCTCGGTGTGACATTTGAGGGTGGGAAGCAAAGATTTGGAAAGAAGAAGTATGATGATAGAAGAGGACTGCTTCCAAGAGTTCTATAGTAAACGAAGGGGACTCTTCAGCAATATGAAGAAGGGGAGGATGATCAAGAACATGCATGTAAGTAGCAAGATGTTGGAAGTGTGGGTGTTATGATTTCTCACCTTATCTTATCTTATCAAGTCACATGACCACTATCATGTGACCATGGGACATGTCACCTGACCAAGTCTAGGTCAAACCCTTTCACTTTAACTCACATTTGTTCTAGACTCTTATCTCCATGCTTCTTTAATTACCATTGCTCTAGGCCCTGATCTCTAATTCCACTCCACAGTGATGTCACTACCTTAGTAAGTCTTCACACACCTGCCCTAGAGTACCCTGTAGTATATAAACCTGAATACATCAATGACCAGACTTCAGTCAAGTCCTGGTTGATTCCCCTTACATCTCCCTCTTGATTCTATAAGCAAGCCTAGTGGTGACCAAAGCCTTAAGTGGTGTAAGGTTGCCAACAGTGGGAGGTTTTCCACATATAACTGTTGCAAGGCCCACTCTGGAATGGCAGGTCTGGGGAATTGAGGTAGGAGTCCTCCAGGGGTGAGGGAGGGAGCAGGGTGAGCAGGCAGTGTCTCAGCAACTGATGGAAGGGCAGTTTCAGAGAGACTAGTGGGTGATGACACAGTGGAGTGGGTTTCAGACATGGTGCAGAAGGGATGAGGGAGGTAGTGCAGTAAGGACAATGATAAGTATAGCAATAATGGTAGCAAGAGAGATGGTGGAGAACATAGCTGCAATGATGAGGATCTGATGAGGAGTGAGCATTGTTGCTCAGGAAGAGAGAGAACTCTTATATTGTTTGAGGAGGACTGGAGCATGACAGAGGTTTTGCTCAGGTTCCCAAGTGTTCTCTGAAGTGGGATATCCTTTCCACTTGATCAGGTACTGGTGGTGATTGGCAGAGCCTCAGTGAGAGAGTATAGCCTCAATCTCATATTCTTCTTTGCCATCTATAAGATCTGGTGGAGCAGGGATAAAGTTAGGGCCATGCTCTGGCATGGTCTGATAGGAGGATAAAAGAGAGGCATGGAAAACATCATGGATGCACCAAGTAGGTGGCAATTTCAACTAATATGCCACAGGGGAGAGTACCTTAATGACTTCAAAGGGTCCTTCTCTTTTAGGGGCAAGTTTTTGTGATGGGTACCTGAGTTTAAGGTTCGTGGCTTCTAGCCAAACCTTATCTCCAACCTTCCATGGTGTGAACTTGATGGTAAGTCTTTCTTTCATGAGGCATTGAGCTGTGAAATGAGCAGCCAGTGCTTCTTTCTATGCTTCAGCAAGGGTGAAGAGGCATTCTTTTACAGAAGGAACAAAAGACTTCTCTAAAGGAGGATAGGCTCTAGGTTTGTATCCCATCATGAGGTAGTAAGGCAATTGGTGGGTAGACAAGTGTGCTGCAGAATTGTGGGAGAATTCCACAGTAGGAAGTAAGGTACTCCAGGTACCAGGGCGTCCTTGACAAAAGATCCAAAGATAAACTTCGAGCTCCTGATTGGCTCTCTCAGTTTGGCCATCTGTCTGTGGGTGGTATGTGGAGGAGGGTTTTATGTTGTACTGGAGAAGTCTAGCTAGCTCTTTGGCAAAGGAGGAAGTGAACTGGGGACCTCTATCAGAGATACAAGAGTCATGAAGGCCGAATCTAGGGAAGATATGCTAGAAAAAGAGTGAAGCTACTCCAGCAGTGGAGATGTTTTTGTTGCAATGGAGGAGGATTACCCCCTTCATAAGGCCATGGTCGACCACAACCAAGATGAAATCAAAATGGTTAGAAAGAGGAAGATCTATAATCAGATCCATAGAGATCTGCTGGAAGGGGCATACAGTGGAGGTGGATAGAGGTGAAAGAGGTGGGACAGTGGGATGGGTGTTCAGTTTGGAGGCTTGGCAGATAGCACATCCAGAAATGAAGCGAGAGATAAATGAGTGCATGCCAGGCCACCAATAATCCCTAGAGAGGTGAGCATAAGTGCAAAAGAGACCTTCATGGCCCCCACTGGGAGAGGAATAAAGGGAGGAGATAAGCTCATAACATGCATCTGGGGGAATGAAGAGACAGCCTTTGTAGTAAAGGTGTGGGGCATCATAATGCCAATCAGCAAGGGAGGAGTGAGGGAAGAGGGGGAGAGATTTCTCCATTGCATGTAATGCCTCAAGGACGAGTGGGTCACTAGCTGAGGAACTGGCAATTTTGGAGGTGAGTGCCAGGTCTAATATGGAGATAATTTCTGGGTCAGACAGGATCGGGTGGATGTTATCAGAGGATGTATCTACATCATGACAACAAGAGAGGGCATCTGCTGGGGTCATGGCAGTGCCAGGGAGGACAGTCCATAGGAGGTGGTATTCCTGGAGGAAGAGGCTCTAGCGAGCTTGACGACACAAAAGCTTTTGTGGGGCTTTCATAAACAAAAGGTTCTCATGATCTGTAAAGATAGTGACTGGGTGTTCAGTCCCTAAGAGATACTGCCACCATTCTTCTAAAGCATCAATGACAGCAAGTAATTCCCTATCATAGATGTCATAGTTTTGTTCAGCATCATTAAGGGTACAAGAATAATAAGTGCAAGGGTGGGAATCTCCATTGGTATCTTTCTGCATGAGGATAGCTCCAACAGCAATGAGGGAGGCATCTGTCATGAGAAAGAAATGTTTAGAAGTGTCCAGAAGGGCAAGAACAGGGGCAGAAGAGAAGATATCTTTTAGACAGAGGAACACAGCTTGTTGGGCATCGTGCCAGATCAAAGGCTGGGTGTTCTTGGTGAGGAGGTTTAATGGGGCAGCAATGTCAGCGAAGTTAGGAATGAACTTGTGATAGAAATTGCAAAAGCTGAGAAAAGAGCAAATAGCTTTGACAGTGGATAGGGGTTGCCACTTGGCGATTGCAGAGAGTTTAACAGGGTCCATTTGTACTTGTTCATTTCCTACAATAATCCCAAGTATTCAATTTCTGGGGCATCAAAAGTGCACTTGGAGAGTTTGAGCATAAGCCCATGTTCTCTAAGACATGCTAGAATGTGACAAGTGCAGTCAATGTGATCTGGAAGGGTAGAAGAATGAATTCCAAGGTCATCCATAAAGATTTCTAGCCATTCTTCAGGGGTGATGTCATGAAAGACCCAATAAATGCCTGAAAAGTGGGTGGCGAGTTGCACTATCCAACGAACATAACAGTGGGTTCTTAGAGGCTGATAGGAGTGATAAATGCAGCTTTCCATTGATCCTCTTTACAGATGCGAATATTATTGTATCCCCAGTGAATGTTAAACTTAGAAAAGTACTTTGAGTGCTTCATTTGATCAATGAGGTCGGAGATAAGGGGAAGTGGGTAAGCATTTTTGACTGTATGTTTATTCAGGTACCTATAGTCCTGGCATGGGCGAAGTGAACCATCCTTCTTAGGAACAAAGAAGAGGGGGGAAGCCTGGGGCAATTTGGACTCAACAATGTGTCCAGTGCAAAGGTGTTCTTCAACAAAGGCTCTACAAGCTTCCATCTCAGCAGGGTTCAGGGTGTAAGCTTTGGCTTGCTTAGGAATGAAGGAGTCCTTAAGCTCAATGACATGATCATAGGGTTTATGTGGAGGGAGGATATCATGGTTTTTCTCCTCAAAGACATAGGAAAAGTCAGCATATGGTTCAAGAAGGGTGACTTCCTTTTTGACATTCTGCTGAGCGATTTCTGTGGCGATGGTAGTTTTACATATGATTTCGGCTTCTGTCTTGAAGATCCAACTCGATATTCCAGTTGGCATCTAGGCCTAGCCATCAGAGGAGATATCATTCTGGGATCTCATCATGCATGGGGAGGGGATCTTTGGAAAAGGAAAGAGTTCTATTCTTCCAGTTGATGGTAGGATTTCGATCGGCAAGCCAGTTCATTCCTAAAATGATTTGGGGTCTTCCAAGACCAATGATCATGAAGCAGAGGATTTCTGTTCATTCTGGAAAAATGACAGTGGCATTGGAGTAGAAGTGAATTGTACCAGTCTGGTTGGCAGTTCCATCAATATTCAAGGCTTGTATGGGTTCATCAAGTGGGTGGAAGGGGAGACCAAGTCTCTTGGCTAGTCAATGGTCGATGAAAGTTCCAGTAGCTCCGCAGTCAATGAGTGTGGTGGTATCAACGGTTTTCATCCCATGAGAGAGTCTGATGCGAATGCAAATAGATTTTTCTGATTCGGATAACAGGGTTACATGGGCAATTCTATGGAGAGGTAGCATCAACTCATCTCTCCTTCTCAAAAATCCTTGGTGATTTCAGTAATGGAAGTGATGGATTCCTGCACAGGTTTGAAGCTTTGCTTCAACTCCTGAAGAATCTGTTCAGTAGTCTTCCCTCTGGCAGTGAGGAAATTGATGTATTGCATGAGATCATTGCTAGGCTGTGTCTGCACAGCATGGATCCTGTTTGGATTGCGAGGGGGGCAAGGTGGGGGAGAAGAGGTCAACTGATTTGGATGGTTCCTAGTGTTACAATTTTATCCTTACAGTACATCCAGGGCTACTTCTTGTCTCCGAGAGCATTCCCTTCATGTATCCACATCCACATGCTAGATACTTATGCTTCTTAGTTACCTTCTCATTAGACAAGTTCAACTATTCCTTCACTATTTCAATTCTTACCTAGTTGTCTACATTTGGACTTTATCTCCTAACAGCATTCTCTCGCATGCTGTTGTGATCCATACTTAGCCATCCGCAGTTGTTCCTTCACCTTCTCCTCCTTTCTTTTGCTTTCTATGCCTGCTCTATTCTTGGTCTGTGTGCATTCCTTTGGACTATAAGTAGCTAGCTACTTTGCTTGTAAACCTCAAGCTAGACCTGCACAATTCCACCTCCTCTCATCTGGACTTGCTCCTGCCTGAACTGTTGCCTCAACAGTTCTCCTTTACCCCTCTATTTCTTGTGAGACATTGTGCCTCTTCGTGAGTGCCTCCTCACAAAGAACCTTTGTCATTAGCAGTCCAGAAGGATGTGCTCTGTAACAAAAGGTCTAGCTTTCCCTATTCCACTCCTGCCAGCAGAGTAGGGAACCCCTTGTCAACACGTCATCATCCAGAAGAGTCACTGGGTCATCTAACCCAAACTATCCTCCTGAAACACTGTGTCATCACAACCCTTCATTGGAACTATTGCTTCGCAGAGCCACTGCTAAAGAAGAGTCCTCTAAACCTAAACCAATTGACGTTGAAGAACCTGAGCCTGCCATCAGACCAGGAAGCTCTTTAGACCCTTGGGCTGCACCTGCCACTCAACTAGTATGATGTCCAAAGCACAACACCTCTGCTGCCCTACCACTCTCCACATATACTGCTCCTGCCTCTGTCCAATGCATTCAACCCCAACCACCTCGTTGTCCACCTTCACCAGATCCTTCTGATCACAAAGACTCTGACAAAGAAATGACCTCTAAGCCAACAGAGATCAAGATTGGCATCCCTGCTGACTATGATGGAGATTCCTCCACTACTGAGTCCTGGATACTCTTTGTGGATACGTACCTCCTAATCAACAAAGAAATTTATACCACCAACGACAGACAGATTGCCTTTGCCTTGTCATATATGAAAAAGGACTCCACCCTTGCCTGGGCCACTGTAATGCGCCAGGAGGCTATGAATAAGTCTCCCCCTTCCTTCAGAACATACAAAGACTTCAAGGCAGCCTTTCAGGTAGCCATTAAGCTCATAGATTCCTCTGCCAACACCATGAAGAAGCTTGTCACTTTATGACAGAATACTGTCTCTGATTTGCATAAATATGCATTGGATTTTCGCATCCTATCCACTACAGCTGCCCTCACTAACAACCTTGCTCTCATCAGCCTCTTTGACCAAGGCCTTCATCAGTACCATTGCTCCAAGATGGCTGGACTGGAAACTTTGCCAAAGAAGATCTCTGACTGGTACTCTAAGGTTGAGCAGTTCAAAGCCAATCACATTCAAATGGCTCCCAGAGTCACCACTACCACTAGAACCCTCTCCGCTTGCACCTTTCCCCAGAGATCTTTTGCTCCTTGCACCACCCCCACCAAAGATCCCAACGCCATGGACATCAATGCCCTGAATCTGTCCCCAGATGAACAAAAGTGATGCTTGGATAACAAGCTGTGCTTCATCTGTAAGCAGAGTGGCTGCTCTACCAGGAACCATCCAAATCAGTCGACTTCTTCTCCCCTGCCTTGCCCCCCTTGCAACCCCAACAGGATTCATGCTGTACAGACACAGCCTAGCAATGACCTCATGCAATACATCAATTCCCTCACTGCTGGAGGGAAGACAACTGAACAGATCCTTCAGGAGTTGAAGCAAAGCTTCAAGCCTGTGCAGGAATCTATCGCTTCCATTACTAAAGTAACCAAGGATTTTTGAAAAGAAGAGATGAGTTGATGCTACCTCTCCATAGAATCACCCATGTAACATTGTCATCTGAATCAGAAAAGTCTATTCGCATTCACATCAGACTCTCTCATGGGACAAAAACCATTGATACCACCACACTCATTGACTGCAGAGCTACTGAAACTTTTGTAGACCACAGATTGGCCAAAAGACTTGGTCTTCCTTTCTATCCCCTTGCCGAATCCATACAAGCTCTGAACATAGATGGAACTCCCAATCAGACTGGGACAATTTGTTGCTACACAAATGCCACCATCACCTTCCCTGAGCAAACAGAAACTCTTTGCTTCATGATATTGGTCTTGGAAGACCCCAGATCATCCTTGGAATAAACTGGCTCGCTGATCAAAATCCCTCCATCAATTGGAAGAATAGGACCCTTTCTTTCCCTAGCAACCCCCTTCCTATGCATGACGACACCTCTGAACGATATCTTCTTTGATGGCTAGGTCTTGATTCCAATAGAAATATTGAATTGGACATTCAGGATAGGAATGTTTGGCTTTCTGCTGAAACCATATGCAAGACCACCATCACTACTGAGATTGCCCAGCAAAATATCAAAAAGGAAGTGACCCTCCCCAAACCATATACTAACTTCTCTGATGTCTTTGAAGAAAAAAACCACGACATTCTTCCCCCACATCATCCCTATGACCATGTCATCGAGTTGAAGGACTCCTTTGTTCCCAAACAAGCCAAAGCCTATGCCCTGAATCCTGCCAAGATGGAAGCTTGCAGAGCATTTGTTAAAGAACACTTTCACACTGGACGTATCGTCAAGTCCAAATCACCCCAAGCATCTCCCCTTTTCTTTGTCCCAAAGAAAGACAGTTCACTTCGCCCTTGCCAGGATTATAGGTGTTGGCAACCTAGACCTGTTAAGGCTTCAGTCACACTACTAGATTTGCTATAGAGTCAAGAGAATATGTCCAGGGGAATCAACCAGGACTTGACTGAAGTCCGGTTGTTGTTTGGATTCAGATTATATAGTACAAGGTACTTTAGGGCAAGTGTGTGAATACTTACTAAGTAATGACGTCATTGTGGAGTGGGAAGGTAGATAAGAGTCTAGACTAATGGTAATTAAGGAAGCATGTAGATAAGGGGTCTAGAGCAAATGTGATTGAAGTGAAAGGCATTGACCTAGACTTGGTCAGGTGACATGTCCCACAGTCATGTGATAGTGGTCATGTGATAAGATAAGATAAGATAAGATGAGAAATCATTACAATAGGTATCTGAATGAACATACTGTCAAAAACGCCTACCCACTCCCACTTGTCTCCAACCTCATTGACTGGATGAAGCACTCAAAATACTTCTCCAAGTTTGATATCCACTGGGGGTATAACAACATTCACATTCACAAGGAAGACCAATGGAAAGCCATGTTTATCACCCCTATTGGTCTATATGAACCCACTGTTATGTTCTTTGGACAGTGTAACTCACCACCCACCTTTCAGGCCTTCATGAACTGGGTTTTCTATGACATTACCCCAGAAGGATGGCTTGAGATCTTCATGGATGATCTCAGAGTTCATTCCTCTACCCTCCCTGATCATATTGATCACACTCATTGCATTCTAGCATGCCTTAGAGAGCATGGACTCACACTCAAACTCTCCAAATGCACCTTTGATGCTCTAGAGATTGAGTATTTAGATATCATTGTAGGGAATGGGCAAGTACAAATGGACCCTATCAAACTCTCCGCCATTGCCAAATGGCAACCTCCATCTACTGTAAAAGCTGTCCACTCCTTCCTCAGTTTCTGCAACTTCTACTTCAAATTCATTCCCAACTTTGCTGACATTGCCACCCCATTGAACCTCCTTACTAAGAACCCCCAGCCCTGGATCTGGGAAGATGCTCAACAAACCACATTCCTTTGTCTCAAGGAGATCTTCTCCTCCACTCCTGTCCTCATTCTCCCTGACACCACTAAGCCCTTTTTTCTCATGACTGATGCATCCCTCATTGCACTCAGTGCTATTCTCATGCAGAAGGACACCAACAAGATTCCCATCCTTGTGCATACTACTCTTGCACTCTCAATGACACAGAATGAAATTATGATATCTATGACAAAGAACTTTTAGCTGTCATTGATGCCTTGGAGGAATGGCAACAGTACCTCTTTGGCACAGAGCAGGCAGTCACCATCTTCACTGACCACAAAAACCTCTCCTTTATGAAAGCCCTGCAGAAGCCCTCCCATCACCAGGCTTGCTGGAGCCTCTTCCTTCAGGAGTATCATCTCCTCTGGACTGTTCTCCCTGGAACTGTGATGACCCCAGCAGATGCACTCTCCCACTGTCATGATGTCAATACATCTTCTGATAACATTCACCCCATCCTCTCCACTCCTGAAATCATCTCCACACTTGATCTTGCACTTACCACCAAGATTGCCAGTTCCTCTGCTCGCAATCCACTTGTCCTTGAAGCTTTACATGCAATGGAGAAGTCCCTTCCCCTATTCCCTCATTCTTCCCTTGCTGATTGGCATTACGACACCCCCCACCTCTACTATAAGGGCTGACTTTTTATTCCCCCAGATGCCTGCCATGAGCTTGTCTTCTCTCTTCACTCCTCACCCTTCAGAGGGTATGAAGGTCTTTTTTACACCTATGCCTGCCTTTCTTATGATTATTGGTGGCTGGGCATGCACTTCTTCATCTCTTGCTTCATCACCGGCTGTGCTCCCTGCCAATCTTCCAAACCTAATACTCACCCCACAGTTCCCCCTCTTTCCCTGCTTTCTTTGTCTGCCACTTTCCCTTTCCAGCAGATCTCCATGGATCTTATTACAGACCTCCCTTGTTCCTGTGGTTTGGACTCTGTCCTGGTCATGGTCGACCATGGCCTTACGAAGGGGGTAATCCCCCTCCCTTGCACCAAAACCATCTCTGCTGCCAGTGTAGTCTCACTCTTTTTCCAACACATCTTTCCTAGATTTGGTCTTGTATCTCTAACAGAGGTCCTCAGTTCGCCTCTTCCTTTGCCAAAGAACTAGCTAGACTTCTCTAGTACAACATTAAGCTCTCCTCCACATACCATCTGCAGACTGATGGCCAAACTGAGAGAGCCAATCAGGAGCTCAAAGTTTATCTTCAGATCTTTTGTCAAGGATGCCCTGGTACCTAGAGTACCTTACTCCCTACTGTTACGATTTCACTTTATCTTATCTTATCAAGTCACATGACCGACATCACGTGATTGTGGGACATGTCACCTGACCAAGTCTAGGTCAAACCCTTTCACTTCACTCACATTTGTTCTAGACCCCTTATCTACATGCGTCCTTAATTACCGTCAGTCTAGACTCTTATTTCTTTCCCACTCCACAATGACATAGCTACTTACTAAGTATTCTCACGCTTGCCCTAAACTACTCTGTATGTATATAATCTGAATGTCATCAACGACCAGACTTCAGTCAAGTCCTGGTTGATTCCCCTTCCTCTTGACTCTAGCAAGCCTATAGTGTGCGACCGAAGCCTTAACTGGATAGGTTGCCAACATTAGGACTTGACTGCATCACACTTCCCTCACACACTTTCTCATACCTCGCCATCGTTCGTGACAACCCCGGACCCTAGGGGCAAAGAGATCTCTGCTTAGCTACCCATCATTCACCTTCACGCGCACTTGCGCTCTTTTTCTTTTACGTATACCCCGGCTATACGCTGGTGAAAGTCGAGTTAGCTTTAGGTGGTCGTCAAGGGGTGTCCTCAAGAGGACTTAATTGGTTTAAACACTGCCTCCGCACGTTTCACATTTTGAAGAAGCCTAGGCTCAGGTCCACGTGAGGCCACTTCATTATAAGAATAGTTTTTACGCATTCGGTCATCATCGAAAGAGTGGTCTTGTGCCCAACGACCCGAATTACCTACGATTTCGAAGACTCTAGTCAGGTGGCTATTGACCTGATAGAGTAGAAGTTGGTGTTGACAACAGTCCACACTTCTTTTCATTTTCATAATGAATGTTCCCAAGAGATCCCGCCAAGTCCGAGGAGATCGAGGTCCGCCTCTCTGAGGAAACGCAAATCGGTGAAAACTACGAGTACCACCGACAAGCCTCGTTTGACCCAAACAACGAATACTATGACGCTCAAGGAGGTCACCACTTCTGAACGCCAAGAACTCCTACCCCTGAGGTAGAAGAAGATTCAGATTCAGAGTACTCACCCTTCCCAGCAAGGGAAGACTACGACGGTTGGCTTCATTACCAGCCACCAAATCTGCACCACGAAGTACCAGACCCCCTTCCACGCCAATCAATCTTTGAAAGACAAGATCTACACCCATACCTTCTAGATTGTATCCGAAACAATCTAGACTTCAACAAAGACTTACTCCTCTACTTCCAAGTCACCCCTGAGGAAGCAGCTCGCTTCAGAAGACAAGTGCTGTCGGTCCAACTTTATGAGGACCCCAGACCCCACCAAAGGCAAGAAATAGGTCTTCTCGAAGAATTAAGAGAAGGACTACTCGCCTTACAAAACTTACACACTCCATCCCTCTCCCCTACCCCTGAACTGGAAGTAACCCCGGTTCCAGAAGAAGAACACCACGTTGCGGTACCCTTACCGGAACCCGCTCCCCTTCGTCGACTCAGAAACTGACAACTCATCAGAGAACCCGTTAGAAGACCAGCCATCCTCCCCAGACCGGATCTCCCAATTGCCACCTGTACCCGCTCCCACGACAGACAAAATGTCCACAGATTACATCAAAATGTTGGTCAAACAACTTCTGACACTACAAGAAGAACTTGTGGAGCTTAAAAAGGACAAAGGGAAGAGAAGGGCGGACGCTACTGAGATAAAAGTCTCAAAGAAGGTAGAAATGGTTCCTGACCCAGGAAAGTTTGATGGAAACAAGGACAATTTTGAATCTTGGCAAATGGGGATGGCTCTGTATATAAAAGAAAATCCAGAATCATTTATCACAGATGATCAAATAACAATTGCCACTCTAACTAGATTTGAAGTGAAAGTAGGAGAGAAGGACAAATTCAGAGCTGCACAATGGGCCAGGCAACAACTCCAACATTTCATGAAAACCAATGACTGGCCAACACAGGAAATGCTAGGTAAACTCCTCATTTCTCACTTCAAATCAATAAACGAGGAGGATGAAGCAAGAAACAAGTTAGAATGGTGTAGACAAATGCAGGACGAGTCTGCCCAATCATTCACCACAAGATGGTTGAGATATTACTATGACACCAGAGGAGAACCGCCAAGGCAGACCCTCAAGGAGTTAGACTCTTTGAAAAGGCTTTGTCAGAAAACCTAGCAAGGAAGATCTACAAGGATGGCAAGAGAAGAACTTGCATACAAAACTATGTAGAAACAGCCAAAGAAGTAGGAGCAAGACTAGAATCATTCAAGCTCTGAAAAACAGAAAAGGTCCCACAAAGGACAACCTACAATGCACTCCAAGAGGGACAAGCCCAAACCTATGGAGGTAGAGGGCAACCAATGGACATTGGAGCCCTGCGACAACGTAACTCCAAATGTTATAACTGCGACAAAGACAATCACGTCGCTAGGGATTGCCCAAATTCCAAAAAGGTGTGCCAAGAATGTAAGTTCCTCAGAGGAGGACACAAGTTCAACTGCTGAAAGAGGGCGCAAGGGCCTCAATGAAGGCCACAAATAAGAGAAATGACAAAGAAGGAGGAAGAAAAGAAGGAAGAAGAACCAAAGGAAGCAAAAGCCATCAAGGGGATGGACTACGAACAAATGAAGGCATATTTCTTCGACCTTCACAACACTGAAATGAAGAAGGCAGGAAAAGGCTATGGCAACTGAGGGATCTGGGACCTCAGAAGCCACTATTAAACACAAAAAATAGTTTCTCCTCTCTATCCCCTTATGTACAATATGGACAAGACTTTGACAACGATTTGGATAGTTCTACATGCTATTCCTCAGACTCCAAACCAGTTAGTCCTATTTATAGGGTACATCTACCCTCTACCGAGACCGGGACTCCACAAAAGGAGCTTGCTGCACGGGAATGCAGGCTTAATTCAGTCAAAGAAAAACAAAAAAATATTTATGAGGAAAGTTTCCCAGAATGAATCCTCTTATGAAACACCAGGGTGCAACACAAGATCCTTATGGATATCTCAATTGCACACCCCACTACCAAGCACAAGAAACATCTGTGCAAAGCCCTATTGGACAGTGGTGCGAACGGAATATTTGTAGATAAGAAATGGGCTGAAGAAGTAAAACTCCCACTACAAAAAATGGAGAGGGAGATTCCTGTCTTTAATGTCAACAGAACAAGGAATTCTACCGGAGCAGTTACCCATCAGGCAAAAATAATTCTAGACTATCAAGGACACCACGAACGCCTGGTCATGGAAGTAACAAACCTAGGCAAAAACCCCATGATCCTGGGATACACCTGGTTGGCAAAGCATAATCCAACCATTGACTGGACAAAAGGGGAAGTCAAGATGGCTCAGTGCCCAAGGTCCTGCTACATGCTTTCGGACTGAGGCATGAATCTGGCAAAAGAAGAAGAAGACAAACTCAAGCACGCTTCGACCATGCATAGGTTCATCAAGAATCTTGAAGTGCCAAAGAAAAAGGAACCTACTCTTGAAGAAATGGTTCCTAAGGAATACCATCACTTCCTGGATGTCTTCAGCAAGAAAGAGTCCGAACGACTACCCTTGCGAAAACCCTGGGATCACGAGATAAAGCTTAAGCCTGGCTTTCAACCAAAAAAGGCTAAAATCTTCCCAATGAGCAAAGACGAAATGGGAGAACTAAAGTCCTTTGTCGAAGAACAGACCAAGAAGGGTTATATTCGACCGTCGCGCTCCCCACAAACCTCACCAGTCTTCTTCATACCCAAAAAGGATGGAAAGAAAAGACTAGTACAAGATTATCGCTACCTAAACGCGTGGACTGTCAAAAACAACTATCCTTTACCACTCATAAGTCAATTGGTAGACAAACTCCAAGGAGCCAAGCTTTTCACCAAGCTAGACCTAAGATGGGGTTACAATAACATAAGGATAAAAGAAGGAGACGAATGGAAGGCAACATTTGTCTCTCATTCCAGAGCTTACGAACCACTAGTAATGTTTTTCAGACAGTGCAACGCCCCAGCCACATTCCAGCAGATGATGAATGAAATCTTTGCTGACATGGACGGTGTCATCATAGTTTACATCAACGACATAATGATATTCACAAAAACGAATGATGAAGCAGAACATGATAAAATCGTCCAAGAAGTTCTCAAAAGACTTAAGGAACACGACTTATTCCTAAAGCCTGAGAAATGCTTTTTCAAGCAAAAAGAAGTCGAATTCCTCGGGATGGTAGTCAATACCAAGGGAATCAAAATGGAAAAAGGAAAGATGGAGGCTATTTTAGACTGGCCAATACCTAAGAATGTCAAAGGAGTCCAAAGTTTCCTAGGACTCGCCAATTACTATAGAAGGTTCATTCAAGACTTCTCCAAAGTCTCACGACCCCTGAATGACCTTACAAGGAAGGATCAGCCCTGGCAGTGGGGATCCACTGAACAAGGAGCATTTGATACACTAAAGAGGGCATTCACTACAGCCCCTATACTTGCTTATCCCGATAATAACAGCGAGTTTTGACTAGAAACAGATGCCTCCAACTTTGCTACTGGAGCAGTCCTTTCCATACATAAAACAAGACGACAAGTGGCACCCTGTAGCCTTTTCCTCAGCCTCAATGACCCCTGAGCAGAGGAACTATCCCATTGCGGACAAGGAAATGCTCGCAATAATTCTTGCCTTAGAACAATGGCGGCATTACCTTGAGGGGGCAGATGAATTCGAGGTTTGGACAGATCATGCAAACCTCAAATACTTCATGACCAAACAAGATTTGAACCGAAGACAAGCTCGATGGTCACAATGGCTATCTAGATTCAACTACATCCTAGTCAATAAGCCTGGATCACAGATGGGTAAAGCTGATGCTCTCTCTCGATGAGAGGATCATGCACAAGGAATTGACGAAGATAATAAAGGTCTCCAAATGATCCCTGAATACAGAGTAAGGGCACAATCAAAACATGCTTACACAATTGAAGGAGAAGAAAGAAAACTCCTCGAAAGGATAGTGGAAGCACAAGAAGAATGGAAGGGTAATAAAAAACCCAACCTACCTAACAAAGATGGAATTCTTTATCTTGGTGAAAGAATATTTGTTCCCCCCAAGGAAAACCTGCACCAAGACATAATTACTCTCTATCACAATTCCCCGATCACTGGACATGGTAGTGCCGAGAAGACCTGGCAGATAATAGAGCGATACTTCCAATGGAATGGCCTTGGAGCCCAAGTAAAGGATTATTGCTCAAGGTGCAACAGATGCACACAAATGAAGCCAGAAAATAAGGCACCCAAGGGAGAATTAATTCCCAATCCCATCCCCGAAGGTCCATGGAAGGACATATCCATGGACTTCATTACTGATCTTCCCTCTTCAAACACCTACGACTCCATTCTAGTCGTAGTAGACCGCTTTTCAAAAGAGGTGGAGTTCATCTCCACCAACAAAACAATTACAGCCTTCGGAACGGCTAAGCTATATTGAGATCATGTATGGAAGCACCATGGTCTCCCAAGGTCCATAATCTCTGATTGCGGACCACAATTCACTTCTCAAGTAATGAAGGATTTGGGCAAAATGCTCAAAATAGACCTAAATATGTCAACAGCCTTCCATCCCCAAACAGATGGACAGACAGAAAGGGTCAACAGGGACCTTCAGCAGTATCTCAGACTGTTCACTGCTGAGAAACAAGAAAAATGGGCAGAGTGGCTTCCCCTGGTACAATTTTCCTACAACAATCGCCAGCACTCTTCCACCAAGAAGTCACTGTTCAAAGTGACAAAAACCTATGAACCAAGGATGGGAATTGAACCCCTCATCACCAAGAATGAATTGTCCTCGGCATTTGCACAGGACTTTTCCAAGACACTTGAGCAAGCAAAAGAATCCCTTGAAAAATCTCAACAAACAATGAAAAAGCAAGCAGATAAACACTGCACCAAGGTTCCAGAGATGAAAGCTGGCGAAATGGTTTGGCTTTCTACTGAGAACATTAAACTCAATCAGGCCTCGAAGAAGCTCACAGAGCGATGGATCGGCCCTTATGAAATCTTAGCATTCACAGGCTCTAATGCTGTAACATTGAAACTCCCTTCCACCCTATGAATCCACCCCACTGTAAACATCTCAAGGGTTAAACCTTACAAGGAATGCCTTGATCATCAACCCATAGTAGCCCCAGGACCCGTCGTGGGCACACAAGAAGGATTACCAGAGTTCGAGGTTGACTACATAGTCAATTCACACCTCAAAGGACGTTCTTTGGAATTCTTGGTGCACTGGAAGGGCTATGACGAGGAAGATCGTATGTGGGAACCTCAGAGCCACCTTGCCAATGCCAAAAAGGCAATAAAGGACTTTTACCTTTCCAACCCGGTGGCACCCCGGAAGCTCAGAATGGTCCAAACAGACTTTGATTCTTTATTTTCATCTTATGACAACGTAATGGAGCCCTCCCAGGTTCCCTTTAATCACCTGGAATGCGATTCATAGGAGGGGGTAATGTTACAATTTCATCTTATCTTATCTTATTAAGTCACATGACCAACATCACGTGATCGTGGGACACGTCACCTGACCAAGTCCAGGTCAAACCCTTTCACTTCACTCACATTCGTTCTAGACCCCTTATCTATATGCGTCCTTAATTACTGTCAGTCTAGACTCTTATCTCTTTCCCACTCCACAATGACATAGCTACTTACTAAGTATTCTCACACTTGCCCTAAACTACTCTGTACATATATAATCCGAATGTCATCAATGACCGGATTTCAGTCAAGTCCTGGTTGATTCCCCTTCCTCTTGACTCTAGCAAGCCTATAGTGTGTGACCGAAGCCTTAACTGGATAGGTTGCCAACACCTACTGCAGAATTCTCCCACAAGTCTGCAGCCCATTCATCCACCCACCAATTGCCCTATTTCCTTATGATGGAGTATGAACATAGAGCTTATTCCCCTTTAGGAAAGTCCTTCATTCCTTCTGTAGAAGAACACCTCTCCACCCTTGCCGAGGCACAGAAAGAAGCACTAGCTGCCCATTCCACTGCCCAATGCCTCATGATAGAGGGACTATCTACCAAGTTCACGCCTTGGAAGGTTGGAAACAAGGTTTGGCTTGAAGCCACAAACCTTAAACTCAGGTACCCATTATGGAAACTTGCTTCTAAAATAGAAGAACCCTTTGAGATCATTAAGGTACTCTCCCCTGTGGCATATCAGCTTAAACTTCCACCCACATGGCACATTCATGATGTCTTCCATGCCTTCCTCCTATCCTCCTATCAGACCACATTGGAACATGGCCCAAACTTCATCCCTGCCCCACCAGATCTTATTGATGGCAAGGAAGAATATGAAATTGAGGCTATACTCTCTCATCGGGGCACTGCTAATTGCTGCCAGTATCTGATTAAGTGGAAAGGATATCCCACTTTGGAGAACACTTGGGAACCTAAGTGAAACCTTCACCATGCTCCTGACCTCCTCAGATAATATAAAGACTCCCTCTCCTTCTGAGTAACAATGCCCACCCCTCATCAGATCCTCATCACTGCAGCAGTCTTCTCTGCTATATCTCTTGCTGCAATCATTGCCATACTTGTAATCATCCTTTTCTCATTACCATCAACTACACCACACCACACTTAAGTTATGACTTCCATCATATTGCCCACTTCACTTACTGCCTCTTTACCCCCTCATTGCCCTAGCTCCCCTGATGTTCCTAGATCCCCTTCTGCAGCCATCCAGACTCCACAAGTCTCCATCTCCCCACCTAACCCTCGTTGGAGGGAGATCCCTGACTGGACCCTGGAACAACTCTACTCTTCCAGCCTTCCCCACTTCCAAAGACTTGCCATTTATGCCCACATCTTAGAACATCCACAGCTTATGACCATTGCTGAAAGCATCCCTCTTTTTAGGCAATCACTTCCTCTCTTGGAAGCAATTTTATTCTTCCATCAGACCTGTTCTCTTCGCTCATTTAGCCATTTACCCAGACTCCTGTCTCTTAATCCAAATTTTGCCGCTGTGCAGACTGCCATGCTTGACCAGCTCTGCCTTTGCACCCTGGATCTCATGGATCACCACCAGTTTGGACAGATAATCTCCGCTTTCCCTCCTGGTGCCTTGGGAGAATTCCCACAAGTGGTCTTAATCTCTCTTAATGAGACCAACTTAGATGACTATTTAGACACTAACATCTTGACCACCTCTCAGAAGTCTCCACCTGTCACTTGCCCAACATCCCTTGAGAACCCTCTACCTGTCCACTTTGCTGTCCCATCCATTGCTTCACTGCCAGGCCTTTTTTTACCCTCCAATGTCCATGTCTGAGACCTCCCCTCTGGTGTCACCATTCTCTCTTCTCCAACCAGAGTCCTCCCCATCCCCCCAGATGTCCAAGTCCATCTTGCCGCCATGGATCTCTCAGGCTATTGGTGCTACACCTGCAGATGACATAGAGTTGTCTGCAATATAGATGTCCCAATTGCTCCCTCTATGCCCCTGGACATCCTGTCTCCCACTGCCTCACCTCCCATTGCTCTGCATGCAATCACTGGGGCCATATGGCCAAAATGTGCCCCAACTTCTGCTGTTCCCTTTGTGGAGCTGCAGGACACCTCTTTGTAAACTGCCTCTTTACTATTGAGGATTTTAATGATGAGCAGTTGGTATTCAATGGTGCAGATTCCACTGGTGCTTAGAAACGCAGCAGCACTGCGAAGCTACAAAGGGGGTACTGTTATGATTTTATCCTTACATCCAGGGCTACTCCTTGTCTCTGAGAGCATTCCCTTCATGTATCCACATCCACATGCTAGATATTTATGCTTCTTAGTTACCTTCTCATTAGACAAGTTCAACTATTCCTTCACTGTTTCAATTCTTACCTAGTTGTCTACATTTGGACTTTATCTCCTAACAGCATTCTCTCACATGCTGTCATGATCCATACTTAGCCATCCACAGTTGTTCCTTCACCTTCTCCTCCTTTCTCTCACTTTCTATACCTGCCCTATTCTTGGTCTGTGCACATTCCTTTGGACTATAAGTAGCTAGCTACTTCACTTGTAAACCTCAAGCTAGACCTGCACAATTCCACCTCCTCTCATCTGAACTTGCTCCTGCCTGAATTGTCACCTCAACAGTTCTCCTTTACCCCTCTATTCCTTGTGAGATGCTGTTGTTATGATTTTATCTATTATACTGCATCTTTTTCTTCTTACTGTTTGCATTCCCTTTCAATATCCATTCCCTCATGGGAAATATGTCTACTTCATGATTATCTTCGAGTCTCCATTCTCTTATTCACTCTATACTCTGTAGTTCTTTCCCCTTTGGACGATTACCTCCTAACAGCATTCTCTCACACACTGTCATGATCCATACAGCCATCCACAGTAGTTCTTTCCTATTTCTCTCTTTTCTATCATCTTCCATCCCTTTCTATGGCCTGCCCTTATCTTGGTCTGTGCACATCTCCTTGGACTATAAGTAGCTACATAGCTACTTCACTTGTAAACCTCAAGCTAGACCTGCACAATTCCACTTCCTCTATTTTGGATTTGCTCCTACCTGAACTATTGCCTCAACAGTTCTCCTTTGCTCCCTTATTCCTTGTGAGACATTGTGCCTCTTCATAAGTGCCTCCTCACATAGAATCCTTGTTGTTAGCAATCCAGAAGAACATGCTCCATAACAGTTGTGCCTCCTCATAAAGAACCTTTGTCATTAGCAGTCCAGAAGGATGTGCTCCATAACACCTAGTGGAACAGCCACTTTGCTTACAGATAAAGTATAGCTTGTTGTCTAAGCATCGCTTTCATTCTTCAGAGGATAAATTCAGGGTGTCAATATCCATAGCATTGGAGTCTCTAGTAGGGGTGCAAGGAGCGAATGATCTCTGGGGGAAAGTGCAAGTGGGAATGGTTCTGGTGGTTGTGGTGACTCTGGGAGCCATTCAAATTTAATTGGCTTCAAACTGTTCAATCTTTGAGTACCAGTCAGAAATCTTCTTCGGCATAGTTTCTAATCCAGCCATTCTAGACTGATGGTACTGGTGAAGACCTTGTTCAAACAGGCCAATAAAAGCAAGGTCGTTAGTGAGGGCAGCTGTGGTGGATAAGATGCAGAACTCAGAGACATATTTGTGCAAGTCAGAGACAGTGTTCTGTCACAAGGCGACAAGCTTTTTCATGGTGTCAGCAGAGGAATCTATGAGTTTGAAAGCTGTCTGAAAGGCAGTCTTGAAGTCCTTATATATTTCAAAGGAAGGGGGGGACTTATTCATGGCTTCCTGGCAGATGACAGTGGCCCAGGCAAGGGCAGAGTCTTTTTTCATGTATGACAAGGCAAAGGCAATCTGTCTATCATCAGTGGAGTATATTTCTTTGTTGATCAGGAGATAGGTGTCAACTAAGAGCATCCATGACTCAGCTGTGGAGGAATCTCCATCATAATCTGCAGGGACACCAATTTTGATCTCAGTGGGCTTGGAAGACATGTCTTCTTCAGAGTCTTCGTAATCAGAGGGATCTGGGGAAGAAGGATGACGAGATGGTTGTGGGTGGGTAGGTTGGACAAGGGTGACAGGAGTAGGAGCAGTATATGTTGAAAGCAGAAGAGCAGCAGATGTGTTGTGTTCAGGATGACATACTATTTGGGTGGTAGGTGCAGCCCAGGGATCAGAAGAACTACCAGATCCAATAGCAGGCTCTGGTTCTTTGACCTCGATGGGTTCAGGCTCAGAGGATTTTTCTCTAGCGGTGGCTCTGCAGAGTGATAGTTCAAGTAAAGTGTTGTGATAGCGTGGCTGTTCAAGGGGATAGTTTGGATTAGATGACCCAGTGATCCTTCTTGGGGATGACATAGTGACAATGGGTTTCCTACTCTGCTAGCAGGAGGGGAAAAGGGAAAGCTAGACCTTTTGTTACAGAGCATGTCCTTCTGGACTGCTAACAACAAGAGTTCTATGTGAAAAGGCACTCACAAAGAGGCACAACATCTCACAAAGAATAGAGAGGCAAAGTGGAATAGTTGAGGTGACTGTTCAGGCAGAAGCAAGTCCAGATAAGAGGAGGTGGAATTGTGCAGGTCTAGCTTGGGTTTTACAGGCGAAGTAGCTAGCTACTTATAGTCCAGAAAAATGTGCACAGACCAAGATAAGGGTAGGCATGGAAAGAGATAGAAAGTGATGGAAGAGATCAGAATAGGAAGGAACTACAGCAGATGAAGTATGGATCACAACAGTATGTGAGAGAACACTGTTAGGAGGTATTGTTCAAAGGGGAAGGAAATTACAACATGTAAAGTGAATAGGAGAAAGGGGACTCGAAGATAATCATGAAATAGACATACTTCCCATGAGGGAATGGATAACAAAATGGAATGCTAATGGTAAGGAGAGAGAGACGTGGTATGATGGATAAAATTGTAACACTCTCACGACATCATATGGACAGTTGCACACCGGTCTCAACCCCCATGGAACAAGGACTCATCCTCTCAAAGACAGACTGCCCACAGACGGATGAAGAAAAGATGAAAATGGTGAGATATCCATACCGTGAGATACTTGGCGGCATAACATGGCTATCTGTCGTCTCACGCCCAAACCTTGCGTTCACTGTCAGCCAACTTGGCCAGTACAGCGCAAACCCAGGCAAAATGCACTGGAAAACACTCCTACACGTCCTCTGATATCTCAAAGGAACACGTGAGCTCAGACTCACACTCGGACATATCAGCAATGTTGATCCAGACCGTCTCACCAGATTCACTGACTCGAACTGGGCACACGACGTTGACGACTGCTGTTCTACCTCTGGCTACATGGCCCTCACACACAGCGCCAAACCTTGAAGCACTTGGCTCCGCCAATTCCTTAACCACGCCAGCATCATTCCAGACCCTCTACTGCCTACTGAAATATTCGTCAACAATACCGGCGCCATCTCACTCACAAAGGAACCACATTTCCACTCCCGAACTCGCCATATCCCCGTCCAATACCATCTTGTACAAGAACAAGTCAACAATGGCACCTTCGTGATCACATATGTCCCGACTACCGAAATGCTCGCGGACGGTCTCACGAAACCACTGGTTCGCAAAGGACACAAGAAGATGCTAAGCAGATTCATCCTATACCTGGTCTAAGGTGGTGTGTTGGAGATCAGCCCGCCTATAGTACATACTACATCCTCGATCCTACACTCACTATATTTCCTTTTTGGACTACCATTACTTTGACAACTCCGCTTCGCCCTTGCTCCCTCCAGTCCTTTTACCACAGACTGGAGGTGAGCTCATACTTAACACTTGTTACAGACATTCCATACTCACATCATGTACAGACTAATAGTCTCTACCACTAGCGCGTCACCCTTCGTTAAGAGTAAATCGGACCACCGTGCCTGGCACAGTGAGAGGTTGCTTCGTGTCTGCAGATATTCAAGTGTTCTATTGTCCATGTAAACCGTTACAGGTGTTCCCTCTACTCAAGCTTACCTGTGTGTGGATTGTCTCTCGACAGCTGTCGTGCTCCTCTCAGCTGAGCATGACATGAAGGTCAGATAATCATATGCATGATTGTTGCAGCTTAGCTCGGCTTAGTGGGTGCATAAATGGAAATGTAGTGCATAGAAATATACACTATGGGTGGTACTGAATCGACGAAGAAATTGTCACCAGCAGCTGATTGTGTCATTGCACTCCTCCCCCTCCAGGGTTCTGGACAAACCATTGATCTTTGGTAAACTCTGTAGAGCTCTCTAGAATCTGATGATGATAAACATCAGCCACTTTTTCCGACTCTAGGGTCAAGCACACTCACCCATGACAAAAGGATGCCAGCAATGAGGGCAGGATCGGACTCGTTGGAGGTTTCTTTAACAAAGGGTTCCCTAGAAATCTGAGTTTGCTCGGTCCGCCACTCAATCACCTTAGACATCCAGTACTTTGCACCATCACAATCGGCATTAAGATTCATTGCGATGAAGTGCCACTTGAAACCGGTAGTGAGAGCACCACGAATATGAGATTTCCTATGCACGAGATGTGAGCAGCATGGAGGTACAAAATATTACATACCCAAGATGCTTTGCACATGCTACAAGCTGAAGGAGGACTTGAGGGAGATGTCCCTTAAGCGAGGGGGTGGTTGTAGAGGCCTTGGCCTCAGCCACGAAAAACGCACACATTTCCCTGCCATAGGATATACTTATCGTTGGGGGAGTATGAATGTAGCTCCCTGTATGCCATGTCACACAATGTGGAGGCACAAGGACAAGACAAAAATGCACCTGCAATTGACGACTCCACAACAACGGCTGTGTAGTCAATTTCCCCTGTAACAGTGTCCATCTGTGACTCTCTCAGCTGGACAGCAGAAACCGAGTTCTCCAGCATCATGATCATCTTCTGATGGGGCGGAACCATTGTGGTCGCTTTGAAAAAGAAGGTGTCAATAATCACTCGAGAAGAAGTTTCATTCTGTGGCAGCCATTAGCTAAAAAACATCACAGATGTGTGGGAGCGAAAACAAACTTCATTCGTGAAGGAGCTAGCAAGAAATGTGAGATGCTTGTACATGTTATTGTTTGACCACAGTTTATCAGAGCCAACAGTTCGGGTGGCGGTAAGTGCCTCGCAAAGTGTGGCCATTGGACGAAGGCTGAGCAAACCCTCTCAGACGATGTTGAACTTTACCAAAGCATTGTCACCAGCAGCTGAGAATGACAGTGGCTAGGAGAAGTGAGGAATTGCAAATGAGGTGAGAAGATAATGGCCTACCGCTGGATTGTTGACCCGCGATTCGAATATAGCAATTACACTACCGAGCTGATCTGTGATTGTCTTGGCTGGTATGGGGTCGGACTCTGGCGCTTCATTGACAGATGAATGGAGCCGCCGGAGCTGAGTGAGCATGGGATCAGGGTCCAGGCGACTCGGACTGCCAGAGATCTTGCGCTTCTTGGACGCTGACATGGCGAGATGTGAGAGGGATGAAAAAAGGGGGGGAAGGAATGGGCCCCGATCCCCCGACTGACCTGCCAATATATAAGTCTCGCCTCCCAGTATGCCATCTCTTGATGTGCCAATGGCTCAACAGTGTTTCCTTTTCCCGCCGTCTCGTCTTTATCTGACGTCATCAAGTATTTTTGTGGTAGGTGCACTACGGAATCTAAGTAAGCTAGCGTACTTGCGATCTGACTCGGTCAGCGCTGCCCCTGAGTCAACCGCCCTAGCTGATTGCGTGCCATCAGACTCCGCCGGCGTAGTCAGATGGGATTCGGGTACATGCACACGACCTGGCCGAGGGGTACATGTGCCCGAGGTACGACGTTGGGACACAACCGGCGACCCGCCAGCTGATTGACTGACCGGTGGTGGCAGTATACGACGGCGAGGTGCGAGCGCCTGGTCTCCCTTACTAGGAGTGTTCAGTTCATGGCACGCTAACGATATGCCAACTTGGCAACGACAAGACTTGCTCAAGTAAGACAGCGTCGAGATCGTCGTGGACAATCCAAAGCATAAAAAGCTCATGACGTGGTACATCAAGGAGAAACCAGAGTTAAGCAAGACACAACAACGCGTGCTATGATGGCACCCGTGCACGCGTGACACGCTTTCTACGCCTACACCGTAAAACTGGCATGAGGATATCGGGGGAACGGTGTTTAGACTCTAGTGTCGTCGTCTATATATATAATGACAGCTGGAGAAACAGTGATCGCATACGAATGGACGAACAAAACAAAAGGACCATGTATGCGTACCG
>JBBPKI010000171.1:0-36728 GCA_038089155.1 Nevesoporus exiguus
GGCCGAGCCCTCAAGGCCCAAGAGGAGCCTGAGGATGCTGGCAACAGAGTATGTGGGTAGAAAAAGATGAACAAAAAACAGAGGAAAAATATCAGAAGGTGAAAAGGAAAAAAGAGGTGTGAAAAGCAGAAATTATCAGAGTAATTCCAGAGTTAATTCAAGTTAATCGGAGGTAACTTCAGAGTAATTTGGAGTAAGGTGGATGTAACAAAGTTGAAAGAAAAACAGAAATGGAAGAGATAAAAGGAGGACAAAAACAGAAATGAATAGATGGGATGGAAAGGAGAATAGTCCTGAGAGAAGGAAATGATGCCAGAGTTGGCGGAAGGCCAAGGACAATCTTGGTTGGTCCTAAGTGTGGGGAGAGGGGTCCAGAATGAAGCCAGTCAGAGGTTTGCAGGATGAGACTGTGAAGATTGGAGACCTAGATGAAAAGGACAACAAAGACGACAGTGATGAACTATAAAAGTGTCAGTGATGGCAGAGAGCTAAATGGGATGAATCATTGGTCAGTTCTTAGCATGGGGAGAATTCTGGATGAAGCCACTCAGAGGTCCACAGATAATAACTGCAGAAAGGCCTGGGGCCTTGGGCAAATCCCAGAGGTGCAACTCCCAGGATTATATTTCTGGACAGAGTCCTGGAGTGCAGAGGTTTGGCATTCTATCTGTAAGTGTACATTAGACAAAGTTGCAGCTTCTTAAACCCAATGATCAATGGATCATTTAGTGGGCAAGTGCGCAATGTCCTATACTAACAAATGTCAATGAACTCAAAGAGGTTTGGCATGAAGGCCACAGAGGTGGATTGCCTGAAGGAGGAGGAAAGGAGACAAATGGTCCAGAGTGGACTGGAGTTTGTTGGAGATATTGGAGTTGACAAAGGTGAAGGCCTGAAGGGCCAACAGAGGAAAAGGAGAAGAACAGAAGAGGAAACAGAGTGGCCCAGAATGGACCAGATGCTGCCAGAGTGGACAGCACAGAGGGGTCAGAAACAAGAGATATAGACATAAAAAGACAAAGTTGGAATAAAAATGGAGTAGTCCAGAGTGGACCCAGAGGGAAGTTCAGATGGTCTAGAAAGGACCCAGAGGGGAAATCATGAGGTCATGAGTAGCAGACAGAGAAAAGAGTGGATGTGTCTGGGGGTGCTCCAGAATGGAGCGTGGACAAGGGTGATGCAAGTCCCAGGTCCAGAGTACAGAAAAGAAAAGAAAAAGGAGGAAAGCAAGGAAAGGGGTCTGAATTTGCTGGAGCAAACTGGACTTAGAATGGAGTTTACCTTTAGACCTGATGTCTTGAGGTAAAGGGAAGGGTTGAAGGATTGCATCAAGAGCTGCTCTAAAGAGAGCACAGACAAGGGTGACACAGTCCCAGGTCTGGAAGCAGAATAGAAGAAAACAGAGTGGTCTGGAATAGACCAGATGCTGCCAGAGTTGACAGTACTGAAAGGAAAAAATCAGAAGGAGTCAGAGGGGTGTATCATGAGATGCTCTTAAGGAGAGCACAGACAAGGGTGATGCAGGTCCCAAGTCTGGAAAATAGAAATGGATGGGAGAAGAAGAAAAGAAACAGAAGCAACCAGAATGAAAAGGAGGCTTCAAGCAGAAAGAGCTCCAGAGTTGCCGGAGCAAACCAGAGCTCGGTCGGAGTTACCTTTGGACTTGTGATCATCAGGTAAGAAGGAAACAAAGGGTGTTCATCAACCAGTAATGGTGCTCCTTGGAGAGGAGTGTACCATTGTGACAGTGTCAGAATGAAAGGATGGAACACAGGGAAAGGGAAAAGAAAAGGGAAAGGCCCAAAGGGTAACCTTTACCTTGATGTCCAGACTGACCAGACATAGCTGGAGTTCATGGACAAGAAAACAGAGTTGCTATTGGACTTGGGGCCCAAAAGCGCAGAAGGAGCAGAGGAAAGGAAGCAAATAAGAAGGAGCAGAAACAGAGGAAGGAAAGGAAAGGAACTGAAGGGGATTCCTTACCCAGATGTCTGGACTGACCAGATAACCTGGAGTCAGTGGACAATGAATAGAGTTACCTTCGGACTTTTGGTCCTTAGGTAGGAAAGGTCAGAGGAAGTTAAGAGGAAACAAAGAAGAAATGACAGGGGGACATAAACAGAGGCAAAATGGAACAGAGAGAGGAAGAAAAGGACCTCTAGAGGGTCCAATACCATGTAATCCGGACTTGCCAGAGTTGGCAATGGAGAAAATGGAGTGACCTCTGGACTTGAGGTCTGAAAGGTCGGAGGTAATGGAGTTGAGGGTGAAGGGAGGTTGGATGTTGCAGCATTGACTTTCCTATCAGAGGTGTCTTACCTTCCCCAGTGAAGGCTGGAGGTGGCTGATGAAGTGGACTAGGCCATCCATCTTGCATGCACTCACAAATGGAGTGGCAATGAGGAGGGCAAAGAGTCTGAGAGCCATGGCGATTCCAGAGTGGAGGTGCAGGGGGTTTGGCATTCCATTTGTGGAGGTCAGACGAAGTGCTGCTTGTGTTCCAATCACTCAATGGAGTCTCATGGCAAGTGAGCTATATTCTAAAACCAACAAAAAGGGGAACCCAAAGAGGTGGCTTGAAAGCTGAGGGTGGTCTCACCAGAGGGCATAGAAGGAGAAGTCAGCAACAAAGGAAGAGGGAGGAGGGTGACCTGCCAGGAGAGCAAAGTCAGGTCAGAGTTCAGAGTTCAGAGTTCAGAGAGAAGAAATAAGGGAGGGGGCCATCAAGAGGTCAGCGAGAGGTCAAAGGAGTGTCATAAGGACAAAGGTCATGATGAATGATTGTGATGGCATGAGGTCAGAGACAAAAAGAGTGAAGACCTGCTCAAGTTGTAGCACAAATATACTGTTAAAGTCCAGTCTCTCTGGACTCAAGTCCAATTGGAGGTCCAGAGGTGCTGAGGGGTGGTCGACAAAGTTCATCTCAGAGTTGGACCGAAGTCTGGAGTGGATGTATTGGAGCGGAGTTGCATGGAAAGGACGTTGGCACAGAACTTATGTGTTGTGCCCTTGAACAGGTCCATGTCCTTGTATTTTGGAGGAGTGGAGGTCCAACAGGAGGGGGAGGAGATCACAACAAGAATCAGAAGGGGTGACTTAGTTGATATTTGTGCTGAGGTTACATGACAGAGATACAGAGGTTTTATACTAAAAGGTCAATAGGAACATCAAGAATGTCAGGGAATGAGTGAGATAATATCAAGGGTCCATAAGGGACTAAGAAGGGATGAAGGAAGCAAAAAGGAGTACAAATGAGAATGTACGAGAGATATCCAGGTCCAAAGGTAGCTGAGTCCCTGTGTGAGCACAGCCTTGGTCCAGAGCAGAGGAGTGGAGCTCCAAGTGTGGAGGAAGTGGAGGTGGACTGAGGGTGGTGGAGGTGGCTGGAGATAGCCAGAGATGAGGCCAGAGGAGGCAGAGACAGATGGGATGTTATGAATATGACAGGAACTCCTTGTCAAAATGTCGTTATCCCAAAGAGTCACCAGGTTGTCTAATCCAAACTATCCTCCTGAAACACCGTGTTGTTGCAATGCCTTACTTGAACAAGCACTCCGCAGAGCTGCTGCTAGAGGAGAATCCTCTGAGCCTGAGCCTATTGAAGTTGAAGAACCAGAGCCTGCCATCAGACCTGGTAGTTCTTTAGACCCTTGGGCTACACCTGTCCCTCAAATAATATGTCACCCTGAGCACAACACCTCTGCTGCTCTACCACTTTCTGCATATATTGCTCCTGCTCCCATTATCCCTGTCCAACACATCCAACCTCTACCACCTCGTCGTTCCCCTTCCCCAAACCCCTCTGATAATGAAGACTCTGATGAAGAAATGTCTTCCAAGCCCACTGAAATCAAGATCAGTGTCCCTGTTGATTATGATGGAGATGCCTCCACAGCTGAGTCTTGGATCCTCTCAGTCAACACCTACCTCCTTATCAACAAAAAAAATCTACACCACTGATGATAGACAGATCGCTTTTGCTTTATCATATATGAAGAAGGACTCTGCCCTTGCTTGGGCCACTGTCATCTGCCAAGAGGCTATGAATAAGTCTCCACCTTCCTTAGGAACCTACAAGGACTTCAAGGCCACCTTCCAGGTAGCTTTTAAACTCATAGATTCCTCTGCAGATGCCATGAAGAAGCTTGTTGCTTTGAGACAAAATACTGTCTCCGATTTGCATAAATATGTTTCTGAATTTCACATTCTATCTACCACAGCTACCCTCACCAACGACCTCACTCTCATTGGCCTATTTGAACAAGGCCTTCATCAGTACCACCACTCCAGAATGGCTGGATTAGAAACTATGCTGAAGAAGATCTCTGACTGGTACTCAAAGGTTGAGCAATTCGAAGCCAATAGAATTTGAATGGCTCCCAGAGTCCCCACCACCACTAGAACCACCCCTGCTCACACTTTCCCTCAAAGGTCTTTCACCCCTTGCACCCCCACTAGAGATCCCAATGCTATGGACATTGATGCCCTGAATCTGTCCCCTGATGAACGAAAGCAATGCCTGGAAAACAAGCTATGCTTCATCTGTAAGCAGAGTGGCTGTTCTACCAGGAACCATCCAAATCAATCAACCTCTACTCCACTACCTTGCCCCCCTCACAACCCTAATGGGATCCATGCTGTGCAGACACAGCCTAACCAGGAATTGACGCAATATATCAACTCCCTCACCACTGGATGGAAGACTAATGAACAGATCCTCTAGGAGTTGAAGCAAAGCTTTGAACCTGCACAGGAATCTATTGCCTCTATCACCAAAATCACTGAGGATTTTTAACTAGGAGAGATGAGTTGACGCTACCTCTCCATAGAATTGCCCATGTAACATTATCATCTGAATCTGAAAAGTCTATTCACATTCACATCAGACTCTCTCATGGGACAAAAACCATCGATACCACTGCACTCATTGACTGTGGAGCCACTGGAACCTTCATTGATCATTGGTTGGCCAAAAGACTTGGCCTACCTTTCCACCCTCTTTCCGAATCCATCCAGGCCCAGAATGTAGACAGAACCTCCAATCAAACTGGGACAATCCACTTCTACTCCAATGCTACTGTCATATTCCCAGAATGCACAGAAACCCTCCACTTCATGATTATCAGTCTAGGAAGACCCCAGATCATTTTAGGAATGAACTGGCTTGCCAATCAGAACCCTACCATTAACTGGAAAGATAGAACTCTTTCTTTCCCTGAGGATCCCTTCCCCATGCATGACGAAATCCCTGAACAATATCTCCTCCAATGGTTAGGTTTAGATACCAATCAAAATATCAAGTTGGATCTTCTAGATAGAAATGCTTGGCTCTCCGCAGAAACCATATGCAAAACTACCATTGCTATGGAGATTGCTCAAAAAGACATCACAAAGGAAGTCACCCTCCCCAAACCATACACTGACTTCTCTGATGTTTTTGAAGAAAAGAACCATGACATCCTTCCCCCTCACCACCCCTATGACCATGTCATTGAGCTGAAGGACTCCTTTGTCCCAAAATGAGCCAAAGCTTACACTCTGAACCCTGCTGAGATGGAAGCCTGCAGAGCTTTTGTCGAAGAACATCTTCTCACAGGATACATCGTTGAGTCCAAGTCACCTCAAGGATCCCCTTTATTCTTTATCCCAAAAAAAGATGGATCACTTCACCCTTGCCAGGACTATAGGTACTTGAATGAACATACTGTCAAGAATGCCTATCCACTTCCCCTCATCTCTGACCTCATTGACTGAATGAAGCACTCTAAGTACTTCTCCAAGTTCAACATTTGCTGGGGGTATAATAACATCTACATTCACAAAGAAGACCAATGGAAAGCTATGTTTATCACTCCTATTGGTCTCTATGAACCTACTGTTATGTTCTTCGGACAGTGTACCTCTCCCCCAACCTTCCAAGCCTTCATGAACTGGGTTTTTCACGACATCACCCTGGAAGGTTGGCTCGAGATCTTCATGGATGACCTTGGAATTCACTCCTCTACCCTCCCTGATCATATTGATCACACTCGTCGCATCTTAGCATGCCTTAGAGAGCATGGGCTTACACTCAAACTCTCCAAGTGCACCTTTGACACTCTGGAGATTGAGTATTTAGGTATAATTGTAGGAAATGGACAAGTACACATGGACCCTGTCAAACTCTCTGCCATCGCCAAATGGCAACCCCCATCCACTGTCAAAGCCATTCGCTCTTTCCTTGGTTTCTGCAATTTCTATTACAAATTTATTCCTAACTTCACTGACATTGCTGCTCCTCTTAACCTTCTTACCAAAAAAACTCAGCCTTGGATTTGGCAAGATGCCCAACAAGCTGCATTTCTCTGTCTTAAAGACATCTTCTCCTCCATCCCTGTCCTTGCCCTTCCAGACACGTCTAAACCCTTCTTTCTCATGACAGACACCTCTCTTATTGCTGTTGGCGCTATCCTCATGCAGAAGGATGTTAATGGAGACTCCCATCCATGCACTTACTACTCTTGCACTCTTAATGATGTGGAATGAAACTATGACATCTATGACAGAGAACTTCTTGCTGTTATTGACACTTTAGAGGAATGGCAACAGTACCTCCTTGGCACTGAGCATCTGGTCACTATTTTCACTGACCATAAGAATCTCTTCTTCATGAAAGCCCCTCAAAAGCTTTTGCGTTGCCAAGTGCATTGGAGCCTCTTCCTTCAGAAGTACCATCTCCTCTGGACTGTTCTCCCCAGAACAGCTATGACCTCCGCTGATGTGCTCTCCTGTTGTCATGATGTTGACACCTCTGCTGACAATATTCACCCCATCCTATCTCACCCAGAAATCATCTCCGCACTTGACCTTGCACTTACCTCCAAAATCACCAGCTCCTCTGCCAAAGACCCACTTGTTCTTGAAGCATTACATGCCATGGAGAAATCTCTCCCCCTCTTCCTGCATTCCTCCCTTGCTGATTGGCACTACAATGCTTCCCACCTTTACTACAAAGGATGTCTCTTTATTTCTCCTGATGCATGTCATGCACTTGTGTCATCCCTTCATTCTTCCCCCTCTGGAGGCCATGAAGGCCTTTTCCACACTTATGCTTGCCTCTCTCAGGATTATTGGTGGCCTGGCCTGTGCTCATTTATCTCCTACTTCATCACTGGATGTGCTGTCTGCCAAGCTTCCAAGCCAAACACCCATCCCACTGTCCCACCTCTTTCGCCTCTTTCCACCAGCTGTATGCCCCTTCCAACAGATCGCTATGGATTTTATTATGGACCTCCCTTTTTCTAATGCTTTCAACTCCATCCTGGTTGTGGTTGACCATGGCCTTATGAAGGGGGTAATCCTCCTCCCTTGCACCAAAAACATCTCCACTGCCAGAGTAGCATCACTCATTTTCCAGCACATCTTCCCTAGATTCGGTCTGCATGACTCCTGTATCTCTGATAGAGGACCTCAGTTTGCTTCCTCCTTTGCCAAAGAGCTAGCCAGACTCCTCCAGTATGACATAAAGCTCTCCTCTGCTTACCACCCACAGACAGATGGCCAAACTTGTTGGCAACTTAAACCTACTAAGGCTTCAGTCACTACTAACTAGGCTTGCTGGAGATCAAGAGGATGATTTAGGGGAATCAACCAGGACTTGACTGAAGTCTGGTTGTCATTTTGGATTCATCTTATATACTACTACAGTTGTTTAGGGTAGGTCTGAGAAGACTGACTAATGTACTACGTCATTAATGATGTCATGATCTAGAATAGCAGAGATTAATAAAGCATGGGAGATAAGGGTCTAGAACGAATGTGAATGAAGTGAAGGTGATTGACCTAGACTTGGTCAGGTGACATGTCCCATGGTCACGTGATAGTGGTCATGTGACTTGATAAGATAAGATAAGCAGGACATCGTAACAAAACTGAGAGAGCCAATCAGGAGCTCAAGGTTTATCTTTGGATCTTTTGTCAAGGACGCCCTGATACCTGGAGTACCTTACTCCCTACTGCGGAATTCTCCCATAACTCCGCAGCACATTCTTCCACCCACCAATTGCCATATTTTCTCATGATGGGATATGAATCTAGAGCTTATCCTCCTTTAGGAAAGTCCTTTGTCCCTTCTGTGGAGGAATGCCTCTCCACTCTTGCTGAAGCATGGAAAGAAACACTATGTTAAGTCTGGTCTCTCTGGACTCAAGTCCAATTGGAGGTCTAGAGATACTGAGGGGTGGTTGATGAAGTTTGTCTTGGAGTTGGATCGAAGTCTGGAGTGGAGGTGTCGGAGTGGAGTTGCATAGGAAAGGATGTTGGTGCAGGACTTATGTGTTGCGCCCTTGAACAGGTCTGTGTTTTCATATTTTGGAGGAGCAGAGGTCTGACAGGAGGAGGGGGAGATCATGATGAGAATCAGGAGGGGTGACTTAGTTGATATTCATGCTAAGGTTACATGACAGAGGTACATAGGTTTTATACTAGAAGAAGAATAGGGACATCAAGGGTGTCAGGGAATAGGTGAGATAATATCAAGGGTCCATAAGGGACCAAGAAGAGATGGAGGAAGTGAAGAGATGTACAAATGGAATGTGTATGAAAGGTATCCAGGTCAAAAGATAGCTGAGTCCCTGTGTGAGCACAGCCTTGGTCTAGAGCAGAGAAGTGGAGCTCCGAGCATGGAGGAAGTGGAGGTGGACTGAGAGTGACAGAGGTGACAAAAGATGGTTGGAGATGAGGCCGGAGGAGGTGGAGATGGATGGGATGTCATGGATATGACACACTAGCTGCTCATTCCACCACTCAATGCCTCATGAAGGAAAGACTCACTACCAAGTTTACGCCTTGGAAAGTAGGAGATAAGGTTTGGCTTGAAGCCACAAACCTTAAACTAAGATACCCATCATGGAAACTTGCCCCAAAAAGAGAAGGACCCTTTGAGGTTATTAAGGTACTCTCTCCTGTGGTGTATCAGCTGCAATTGCCTCCTACATGGCACATTCATGATGTCTTCCATGCCTCCCTCTTATCCTCCTATTGGACCACACCAGAGCATGGCCCAAACTTTATCCCTGCACCACCTGACCTTATTGATGGCAAAGAAGAATATGAGATTGAGGCTATACTCTCTCATCAGGGTTCTGCTCACCACTGCCAGTATCTAATCAAGTGGAAAGGATATCCCACTTCAGAGAACACTTGGAAACCTAAGCAAAACCTTCATCATGCTCCTGTCCTCCTCAGACAATATAACAGCTCCCTCTCCTCTTGAGCAATAATGCTCACCCCTCACCAAATCCTCATTGCTGCAGTAGTCTTCTCTGCTATCTCTCTTGCCATGATAATCACCATACTTATCATCATCCTCTCCACATTACCACCATCCATCACTCCACACCATACCTAAGTCATGACTTCCATTACTTTGCCTACCTTGCTTACCACTTCTTTGCTGCCACATTGCTCTATTTCCCCTGATGTCCCTAGATCCCCATCCGCTGCTGTACAGACACCACAAGTCTCTATCTCCCTGCCCAATCCACATCAAAGGGAGATCCCTAACTGGGCCTTAGAGCAGCTCTACCCTTCATCCCTACCCTGCTTTCAAAGACTCACTATCTATGCTCATGTCCTTGAGCATCCACAACTCTTGACTATTGCCAAAAGTATTCCTCTTTTCAGACGTTTGCTTCCCCTTATGGAAGCAATTTTATTCTTCTATCAAACTTGTTTCCTTCAATTGTTTAGCCATTCACCTAGACTTCTATCCCCGAACCCCACTTTTGCCACTGCGCAAACTGCCATACTGGATCAACTCTGCCTTTGTGCCTTGGATCTGATGGATCACCACCAGTTTGGACAGATAATCTCTGCCCTTCCCCCTGGTGCCTTGGGAGGCTTCCCACAGGCGATCCTGTTCTCCCTAAACGAGACAGATCTTGATGATTATTTAGATACTGATGTCTTGCATGCTTCCCAGGAATCCCTGCCCATCACTTGTCTTACCGCTCCAGAAAATCTGCTGCCAGTTTGCCTCTCTGTACCATCCTCTGCCCCTCCTCCAGGTCTCTCCTTACCCTCCAATGTCCACATCTGAGACCTCCCCACTGGTGTCACCATACTCTCTTCCCCAACTCGAGTCCTCCCAATCCCCCCAGATGTCCAGGCCTGTCTTGCTGCCATGGATCTCTCTGGTCACAGGTGCTACACCTGTGGACAATATGGACATTTGTGATGGAGCTGTCCACAGTATAGGTGTCCAACTATTCCCTCTATGCCCCTGGATACCCCGTCTCCCACTGCCTCACCTCCCATTGCTCTGTATGCAATAGCTGGGGCCATGTGGCCAAAGCATGCCCAAGCCTCTGTTGCTCCCTTTGTGGAGCTGTTGGACACTCCCTCTCAAACTGCGCCTTTACTACTGAGGACTTTAATGACAACCAGCTGGTATTCAATGGTGTGGATTCCTCTGGTGCTTAGGAACACAGCAGCACTGCGAAGCTACAAAGGGGGTACTGTGTAACACAAAAGTGCACTTCCTGTGTGACAAGTCATTCCTAAGCTAACTTCCTCACTTACCTACTGAGGGGAGGCACTCACAAAGAGGTACAGTGTCCCTTGGAGTTATAAGACTTTCAGAAGAGAGCGAGCAAGAGAGATTGAGTGAGATGAAGCAAGTAGTGTGCAGTAGATTGTGTAGAACTAGCTAAGGGACAGAGTATAGAGAATGCAGCTATTTAAGTAAACACTACTTGCGCATGGACCACGTTGCTAAGTAATTGTCTGTGCAAGAGTTATGTGATTGATGGAAATACACACCATCCAAAAGAGAGATGGCAGTGAAGGAGGTAATAGTCCACAAAAGGTAGCACAGTTACACCAATGGGATGAGGCAAATATTATCAGAATACAGAATAAGCAGATATGGAATGGATACTTCATAAGAGATCAGTCCCTCCCTAAGGCAAAGAAGAAATAAAAGTAGGAGGTGACCAGAGAGAAACAAAACCATAACATTACCCCCTTCGTAGAATCGAGGCCCTGCCTCAACATGTCTAGTCATGGTCTGGCCCATCGGGGTCTCCATTATTGACCTTGTAGTTGTCAGCATCAAGCTGGAGGTCGACATCACATATGTATCCATCATGTCCCATCTCCCCACAAGTCAAGCACTAGATAAGGGGGCAGTAGGAAGTCCCATGGCCCCAATTTCGGCAATTATTGCACTGAAGCATGAGGCATTGACTACTATTGTGCCCTGGAGCCCAGGTCTTGCACTTTGGGCATCAGTAGTGGGGACAGTCCTTGTGAAAGTGACTGGTGGAGTGACACTGAAAGCACTGGGCAGCAGCAAGGTTCTCTGGTAGAATGGTAGGATGGGGTGGGGAAGGGAGTACTCATTCTGGGATGGAAAGATGTTCCGCAGGAGGAGGAGACTCATATTGTGGTGGAGACAGGGTTAGGGTTCTAGTGTGAGGAGGAGGGGTAGTGATGTGTTTGACAAGTGGATGGGGAGTGGTGAGGACCAAGTCTGCTTCTTCATAACAAGAGACCTGAGCTGTGGTCATGGAAGAGTAGATAGGGCAGAAGACTGGCCGGATTTCTTCAGGGGCCAAGGACATAATGGTGTCATCAAAGTCTGCTCTGAGAAGGGCATCCAGCAAGTTAACCCTCATCCTAGACAGTCCCAAGTGGAATCCTTGGACATGGGGTTCCATGGTCTCAAGGGTAACTGGGAAGTGGGCAATGTAAATGGTGGTAGTATTTAAAGTGGAAGAAAGAGCAATCAGTGAAGTTAAAAGTGGTGTAGATCATACAAGAGGGGTTCTTTCCAAGAGAGCTACAAGTTGTGGAGAGGATAGGATGGCTTGGTAAAGAAATTGGCAGTGAAGGATGGGGAGGTGATTGGCACAAATGTGACATTCGGAGGCAGTGTGGATAACTTGTTCCAGAGACATGAGGGATTCAGGTGAGGGATGGTGGATGGCAGTTGAAGTCTTTGCAGAGGCAGAAGAAGAGGAGGGCAGATGGGATGAGAGCAACAAAGGTTGCGATGAGATAAATACTGATGAGGAGGCAGAGAAAAGTCCGATCAGACATCAACCATCAGTGGCAGTCTGGTGGAGTTTCTTATACTCATCAAGGATTTCCTGTGCATGAGAAAGGTTGTCTTCAGGTTCCCAGGTGTTTTCTGATGATGGGTAACCAACCCATTTGATCAAATACTGCCTTCTGGTTCCTGTTCCTCAATATGCAAGGATAGCCTCCACTTCATATTGTTCTTCTTTGTTGAGAAGGTTGGGAGGAGGGCAGAGGAAGTTCAGGCCATGCTTGGAAGTGGTTTGGTAGGTAGAAAGGAGGGAGGCATGGAAGACATTGTGTATCTTCCAGGTGGGGGGAAGTTTGAGTCAGTATCCTATTGGGGAGAGAACTTGGGTGATCTTGAACAGGCCTTCTTGTTTTGGAGCAAGTTTCCTAGTGGGGTAGGAGAGGTGGAGGTTAGTGGCTTCCAGCCACACCTTATCTCCAACTTTCCAGGGGTGGAAGGAGGAGGCTATTCATTCTTTCATGAACTGTTGGGTTTTCTGATGTGCAGCTAGTGCCTCATTACATCCCTTGGAGATCAGGAAGAGGCAGGTTTCTAGGGCAGGAAGGAAGGTCCTTTCTAATGGGGGATAGGCACAAGGTTGATAGCCCATCATTAGGAAAAAGGGGGTTTGTTTGGTGGAGGAGTGGGTAGCCGAGTTGTGTGAAAACTCAGCAGTCGGTAGAAGTGCTGCCAAATCACTGGGTCTTTCTTGGCAGAAGATGTGGAGATAAGTCTCCAGTTCCTGGTTGACTCGCTCTGTTTCTCCATCAGTTTGTGGATGGTATGCAGAGGATAGTTTCAAGTCATACTTTAGAAGTCATGCTAATTCATGAGTGAAGGCTGAGGTGATTGTGGTCCTCTGTTGGAGATACAGATGTCATGTAGACTGAATCTGGGGAATACAGAGGAAAAGAATAGTTTGGCAATGCCTTTGGCATCAATATTTTTTGAGCAGGGGATGAAAATTACCCCCTTCGTAAGTCCATGGTCGACCATGACCAAAACAGCATCAAAAGAGGCCACTTTTGGGAGGCTGGTGATGAGGTCAATGGAGATTTGTTGAAAGGGGCAGGTGACAACTGAGGGGAGCAGGGACGGGGGGGTATAGAAGGGTGGGTATTAACTTTGTTCGCTTGGCAAATAGCACAGCCAAGGACAAAGTGGTGGATGAAGGTGCCCATCCCAGCCCACCAATAATCCTGTGCAAGGCACTGTTGGGTTTGGAAGATACCCTTGTGTCCACCAGAAGGGGAGTCATAAAGGGATGAGACCAGGGAGTGTCAAGTAGATTCAGGAACAAAGAGTCTGCCTTTGAAGTAGAGCAGTCCATTGCTCATAGTGTTGGCAACCTAAACCTGCTAAGGCTTCAGTCACTACTAACTAGGCTTGCTGGAGACAAGAGGATGATTTAGGGGAATCAACCAGGACTTGACTGAAGTCCAGTCATTGATTACATTGGGTTTATATACTACTTACAGGTTTAGGGCCAGTCAGAGATAAGTGACTAAGCCTCTACATCATTAGTGATGTCATAGGTCTAGACTAACAGAGATTAAATGAGCATGTTAGATAAAGGTCGAGAGCGAGTGTGAATGAAGTGAAAGTGTTTGACATAGACTTGGTCAGGTGATATGTCCCACAGTCACGTGATAGTGGTCATGTGACTTGATAAGATAAGATAAGCAGAGAAATTGTAATATTACCCCCCTCCTATGAATCACATTCCAGGCGATTGAAGGGAACCTGGGAGGGTTCTGTGATATTTGAATATGAAGAGAAAAGGGAATTGAAGTCCATTTGGACCATTCTGAGCTTCCGGGGTGGTGCCAGGTTGGAAAGGTAGAAGTCCTTGATCACCTCTTTGGCATTAGAGAGGTGGCTCTGAGGTTCCCACATGCAGTCTTCCTCATCATAGCCCTTCCAGTGTACTAGGAATTCCAGAGAATGTCCTTTGAGGCATGAGTTGACTATATAGTCTACCTTGAATTCTGGAATTCCTTCTTGTGTGCCCACAATGGGTCCCGGGGCTACTACAGGTTGGTTCTCAAGGTGTTCTTTGTAAGGTTGAACCATTGAGATATTTATGGTAGGGTGGATTCACAGGGTAGAAGGGAGTTTCAGTGTAATGGTGTTAGGGCCTGTGAATGACAGGATTTTGTAAGGGCTGATCCATTGCTCTGTAAGCTTCTTCAAGGCCCAATTGAGTTTAATGTTCTCTGTTGATAGCCAGATCATGTCACCTACTACCATATCAGGAACCTTGGTGCAGTGCTTGTCTGCCTGTTTTTTCATAGATTGTTGAGCTTTTTCAAGAGATTCTTTAGCTTGCTCAAGCATTTTGGAAAAATCCTGTGCAAATGCCAAGGATGATTCATTCTTTGTGATGAGGGGTTCAATTTCCATCCTTGGTTTGTAAGTCTTGGTGACTTTGAATGGAGATTTTTTAGTGGTGGAATGCTGGTGATTATTGTATGAGAATTGAGCAAGAGGGAGCCATTCTGCCCATTTGTCTTGTTTTTCAGCTGTAAATAACTCAAGGTATTGTTGACGGTCTCAATTGACCCTTTCTGTCTGTCCATCCGTTTGAGGGTGGAAGGCTGTAGACATATTAAGGTTCATTTTCAGCATCTTGCTGAGATCCTTCATTACTTGTGAAGCAAATTGTGGTCCTCTATCTGAGATTATGAACTGTGGGAGACCATGGTGCTTCCATACATGGTCTCTATATAGCTTAGCCATTCCTAAGGCTGTGATTGTTTTATTGGTGGGTATTAATTCCACCTCTTTGGAGAATCAGTCTACTATGACTAGAACAGAGTCGTGGGTGTTGGAAAGGGGGAGATCAGTGATAAAGTCTGTGGAGATATCCTTCCATGGACCATCTGGGATTGGATTTGGAATGAGTTCTCCCTTGGGTGCCTTATTTTCTGGCTTCATTTGTGTGCATCTGTCACACCTTGAGCAGTAATCTTTCACTTGGGCTCAAAGGCTGTTATGACCACCTAAGGCAGCGCCAAACTAGGACTAGACTAGAAGACAATGGGGACGACAAGAGGTGCAAGGCGAGAGGAACACTAGGAGAGACTGGCACTCTCACTAGGAAGGGGTCTAGAATGGCACTATCAATTGGGCAGACTAAGCTTAGGGTATTCTACAGGAATGGTCCCTACTTATACTACTAGATATGCGCACAGACCACCTAAGGGGAGGCTGATGGAAGCTATGCGTAGGTAGGTACAAAGATGGCATCAAAGATTGGAGGCAATAGGGAGGAGATAAGGAGCAGATGGTAACCAAGCAGAGATGATCATGAGAAAGGTATTATGGGGGTCAGGCACAGACCAAAGGAAGGTTAGAGCGGAGTCTGAAGGTAAGGACTTAGCTAAGAGGTTGGCAGAGAAGTGGCAAAAGGTGGCAAAAAGACACAAAGAAGTGAAGAAAAGGGGATTTTTGTAACAAAGGCCATTCCATTGAAAGTATCACTCTATTATTTGCCACGTTTTCTTAGCACTGCCATGTCTGGTGATTGGAGAATCGTGATAAAGGGTTATTATGTCTTGGTGCAAGGTTTTTTCATTTGGCACAAAAATCCTATCACCAAGATATAAGATTCCGTCTTTATTTAGAAGGTTGGGTTTGTCTGAACCTGTCCATTCTTCTTGTGCTTCTACTATTCTTTCTAGGAGTTTCCTTTCTTCTCCTTCAATTGAGTAGCCTTGCCTTGTTTGTAACCTTACTCTGTTTTCAGGGATCATTTGTATGCCTTTGTTGTCTTTGTCTATGCCAGCGGCGTGATCCTCTCATTGAGAGAGAGCATCAGTCTTTCCCATTTTGGATCCAGGCTTATTGACTAGGACATAGTTAAATTGAGAGAGCCATTGTGACCATCTTGCTTAGCAACAATTTAAATCTTGTTTCATCATGACGTACCAGAGGTTGGTGTGGTTCATCCATACTTCGAATTCTCCTGCCCCCTCAAGGTAATGCCACCATTGTTCAAGTGCTAAAATGATGGCAAGCATTTCCTTGTCTGCAATGGGATAATTCCTCTGTTCAGGGGTCATGGAAGCAGAGAAAAATGTGACAGGGTGCCACTTGTTGTCTTGTTTAATGGAGAGAACTGCACCTGTGGCAAAATCGGAGGCATCAGTTTCTAAGTGAAACTTGCTATTATTGTCTGGATAGGCAAGGATTGGTGCAGTGGTAAATGCCTTCTTCAGTGTATCAAAAGCATTTTGTTCCTGGGGTCCCCACTGCCAGGGTTGATCTTTCTTTGTTAAGTCATTCAGGGGTCGCAAGACTTTTGAAAAGTCCTGAATGAATCATCAGTAATAATTGGCAAGTCTGAGGAAACTGTGGACTCCTTTGACATTTTTGGGTGTGGGCCATTCAAGGATGGCTTCCACCTTTCCTTTCTCCATTTTTATTCCTTCAGTGTTGATGATCATTCCGAGGAATTCAACTTCTTTTTGCTTAAAAAAGCATTTTTCAGGCTTCAAGAATAAGTCATGTTCTTTTAGCCTCTTCAAGACTTCATTGATGATCTTATCATGTTCAGTTTCATTGTCTGTCTTGGTAAAGATCATTATATCATCTATGTATACAATGATGACACTCTAGATCAGCAAATATTTCATTCATCATTTGTTGAAAAGAGGCTGGGGCATTGCACTGGCCAAAGAACATTACTAGTGGTTTGTAGGCTCCTGAATGAGAAATGAATGCTGCCCTCTATTTGTCCCCTTCCTTGATTTTTATATTGTTGTAGCTCCATCGAAGGTCTAATTTAGTAAAGAGCTTTGCCCCTTGGAGCTTATCCACTAATTGGCTTATGAGTGGTAAGGGGTGATTGCTTTTGATGGTCCATTCATTAAGATATCTGTAATCTTGGACCAATCATTTCTTTCCATCTTTCTTTGGTATGAAGAAGACAGGGGATGTTTGAGGGGATCTGGATGGACGAATATACCCTTTTCTTGTTTGTTCTTCAACAAAACTTTTTAATTCCTCCATCTTGTCCTTACTCATTGGGAATATTTTAGCCTTTTTTGGTTGAAAGCCAGGCTTTAGCTTTATTTTGTGGTCCCATGGTTTGCGGAGTGGGAGTCTTTCTGATTCTTTTTTACTGAATATGTCGAGGAAGTGGTGATATTCTGAAGGGACCATTTCTCCTAGAGTTGGTTCCTTTTCTTTTGGCTTTTCAAGGTTTTTGATAAACCTATGCACAGTCAAAGCATGTTTAAGTTCTTCTTTTTCTTCTTTAGCCAATTGGGTTCCTCAATCTGAGAGCATGTAGCAAGATCTTGGACACCTCATCATTATTACTTCCCCTTTCGTCCAGTCTATTGTTGGATTATGTTTGGCTAGCCAAGTATAGCCAAGGATCATATTGTTTTTGCCTAAGTTTGTGACTTCTGCAACTAGGCGTTTGTGGTGACCTTGGTAGTCAAGGATTACTTTGGCCTTGTGTGTGACACTTCCAGCCAAATTCTTAGTTCTGTCAACATTAAAAACTGGGATCTCCTGGTCTACTTTTTCCAGAGGGAGTTTGACTTGTTCTGCCCATTTTTGGTCTATAAAGACTCCATTTGCTCCACTATCCAATAGGGCTTTGCACTGGTGTCTTTTGTGCTTGATAGTGGGATATGCAATTGAAATATCCATTAGAATTTCATATTGCACCTTGGTGTTGCATAAGAGGATTCATTCTGGGAAACTATCCTCATAAATATTTTTTTGTTTTTCTTTGACCGAATTAAGCCTGCATTCCCATTGTTAAACACTGGGGACGAACTCCGGACTAACTCCGGACTTCAGAGTTAGGTTAGTTGAACGGGACTTGGCTTCACCTTATGTGGTGTGCCTTTGCAGAAAGTCCAGTGTCCTGAATTTGCAGAGGGTCAGAGTTTGGAGGAGAGTCTCAGACTCAAGTCGAGAGGAGATCGTCAGATCAAGACGAGAACAGAACAAGGTTAAGTCGAGGTTAAGTTGAGATTCGAACTGAGGTATCTACTAACAGAAGTAGAGACTTTATACTAAGAGAGATGAGATCGGGTAAGTCTTCAATGTGTGCAGGCACAGAGGTAACTATGTAAGTGAAACGGAAGTCAAGATAAGACATTGAGATGGAATGGGAAAAGAGATGTCAAGATGAAATGGAAACAGAGATGTCATAGTGGAACATATGGAGAGATGTCAAGGTAGAACATAATGGAAAAGGTCCGAAGTCAAGGTCTATGATATTGAATGAGAATGAACCAGAGGATCAACAGAGTTGGTCCGGGGTTGAGTATGTGCATGCGACTGGGAGAACTGGTCCGGAGTTGGTCTGGAGTGACCAGAGTTGGACGGGATATGACACCCATGCAGCAAGCTCCTTTTGGGGAGACCTGGTCTTGGTGGAAGGTAAGTGTACTCTATATATAGGGCTTTCTGGTTCTGAATAGCATGTAGAAGTGTCTGATTCATCATTGTACTCTTGTTCATATTGTACATAAGAGGAAAGAGAAGAGAAACTATTTTTGGTATTTAGAATGTTTTCTTTTGGCTTCTGAGGTCCCAGATCCCTCAGTTGCCATAGCATTTTCCCACCTTCTTTATCTCTGTATTATGAAGGTCAAAGAAGTAGGCTTTCATGGCATCAAAATCCATACCTTTTATCGCCCTTTCTCCAGGCGCTTCTTCTTTCTTCACTTCTTCCTTCTTCTCTTCATTCATTGCTCTTACTTGTGGGCATCACCCTGCTCCTACATTCTTCTTCCTACAGTCCATCTTATGTCTTCCTCTCAGGAATTTGCATTCCATGCATTCCCTTTTCGGGTCTTTGCAATCCCAGATGAAGTGTCCTTCTTTGCTGCAGTTGAAGCAAGTGTTTTTCTTGGCAACAGCTCCTATGTCCATGGGCTGCCCTCTCCCTCTGTAAGTGCATGCTTGTCCTTCTCAATAATTACTTTGGTATTGACTGGAGGAGGAACTTTCTTTTCCCCGAAGGACAAATGACTCCATCCTAGTTCCTTGGGTGGTGAGAGAGTCCATATATTCTTGTATGGTACATATTGTTCCTTCCCCTGTTATAAAAGATCTGGCACATTAGATCTTCATTTACTGCTTTTTCAAGGAGTCTGACACCATTGGGGTCTGCCTCGGCTGGGTTTCCTTTTGTGTCATAGTAATGTCCCAACCATTGGATGAGGAAGTCCTGTATTGTCTTGTTTTTGAATTGTCAGCATCTTTCTAACTTCATGTGTGCTTCATCAATTTTGTTTATTGCTTTGAATCATTGGTCCATTACATCCCAAAGCAATTCTATTGTGGGCCACAGAGCATCTCCTTCCATGAACCTTGTTAGGTACTGTTGTGCCCATTGTTCTGCTCCATGGTTGTCTTTCTCTTCCACTTTTGGTCCTATCCTTGTGAGAATAGTGGCCAACTTGTCTTTGTTTGTTACAAATGTTTCTTGGTTTTCATCCAAATATAGTTGTATTCTTATTTTCCAACTATCATACTTTGTTTTTGACCTGTCAAACCTTCCTGGGTCAGGGACTGTTTCTACCTTCTTACTTATCTTTACTTCTGTTGTTCTTGTTTCTTTTACTCCACTAGCCCTTTGTAGTGTTCTGAGCTGGTCTTTTAGGTTATTGATTTGTTCAACCAGCTCGGCAATGTGTTCAGTGGTTGCCATTGGTGTGGGATCTTGTGCAGGTGGCAATTGGGAGATCCGGCTGGGGAATGAGGGCCAGTTGTCTGAGGGGTCAGGCAAGGAGTCATCTGTCTCTGAGTTGATATGTGGGTGTGGGTTCCTGTAAGGGTGCTGCGACATGGTGTTCTTCTTGTAGAACTGGGACTACTTCCAGTTCAGGGGATGGGGTGTGTAGATTTCAAAGATTGTTTAGCCTTTCTTGTAGTTCCTCCAAGATCTCAATGCCTTCCCTTATTTGGGGGCGGTGATTGAAGAGTTGGACTTGCAAGACCTGAGCTCTAAAAGCTAGTGCTTGGTCTTGGGGGATTCCATGCACTTGTAGCAGGAATTTGTCAAATGGTTCTCCTTCTCTAATTTGATCTAGGAGGTATGGAAGGAAGTCAACATCCTCAAAGATGTTGACAAGGGGTACTGGTGTTGGAGTTCAATATAGATCTCTGTTTTGTGGATGATATTCTATCCACTCTCATTCTTGCTCCCTTTGTATATCACTATAGGGAGTTGATTGGTGTCGCCTGATGGGGTCTTCTTCGGGGACTCTTTTGTCTGGGGTGGTTGCTCTTGTTTGAGCTAGCTCTCTGTTCCAGAAGTGGAATCTTCTGGTTTGGTCTATGTAACCATCATTGGGGTCGAATGAGTATTCTCTTTGGTACTTGTAGTTGTTTCTGAAGATGGTTTCTTCTGAGGGGAGGCAAACCTTAATCTCCTCGGACTTGGTGGGGTCATTGGGAAACATCCAAAATGTTAAAGAAGTGTGGACCTTGGTCAACACCAGCTTCTACTCTATTGGGTCAAAAACCTTCCTGACTAGAGCCTTTGAATTTTGTATGTAAACTAGTGATGCTGGGCACAAGACCACTCTTGTGACACAAACTAGTTGTATAGACTATTCTTAGAATGAATGTGCCTCATGTGGACATGAGCCAAGGCTCCTTCAAAATAGAATGTGTGGAGGTGGTTTTTAAACCAATTAAGAGCTCTCAAGCTCACCCCTTGATGGTGCTCTAATGTGCAACTGACCTTCACCAGTGTATAGCTGGGGTATACATAAAAGATAACAGGAGTGCAAGTGTGTGTGAAATGTGAAGTGGTAAAGTAATTCCCTTTGCCCCTAGGGTCCAGGGTTGTTGCAAACGACAGTGAGGTAATGAGTAGTAGTGAGGGAAGTGACAATAGTCAAGTCCTAATGTTGGCAACCTAAACCTACTAAGGCTTCAGTCACTATTAACTAGGCTTGCTGGAGACAAGAGGATGATTTAGGGGAATCAACCAGGACTTGACTGAAGTCTGGTTGTTGATTACATTGGGTTTATATACTACTTACAGGTTTAGGGCTGGTCAGAGATAAGTGACTAAGCTACTATGTCATTAGTGATGTCATAGGTCTAGACTAATGGAGATTAAATGAGCATGTTAGATAAAGGTCTAGAGCAAGTGTGAATGAAGTGAAAGTGTTTGACCTAGACTTGGTCAGGTGACATGTCCCATGGTCACGTGATAGTGGTCATGTGACTTGATAAGATAAGATAAGCAAAGAAATTGTAACACATAGTCCAGTTAAAGAGGGTAGAACAGGTGAACAGTGGGGTTTTATCAGTGAAGGCAGCTGCAGCACAGAGTACTAGGGGATCAGAAGAGGAGGCATCCTCAATAGCCTTGACCAGGGAGAGGTCCAAGGCACACAGGTCCTCTTCCTCCTCTGGGAGATACTCATGAAGAGACACGTCAACCAAAGGGGGAATAATGGCCTGTAATACATTATCAGCAGAGGTATCAATGTCATCCTTATGAGATAAAGCATCTGCAGGGGCCATCTGGGTGCCAGGGGTTACTTGCCAGTTGAGGTGGTAGTGTTGGAGGAAGACACTCCAACAGGCTTGTCATCGAGAGAGATTTTGGGGGGTGTGCATATAGGAAAGGTTCTTGTGGTCAATGAGAATAGTGACAAGGTGTACGGTTCCCCTGAGGTATTGCCACCATTCGTGCAGAGTGTCAATGATGGCTAAGAGTTCCCTATCGTAGATGTTATAATTCTGTTCTGCAGGGGAGAGGGTTTGGGAGTAATACATGGTGGGGTGGAGGTCGCCATTCCTGTCCTTCTGCATCAACACTGCTCCGAGAGCAGTCAGTGATTCATCAGTCATGAGGGTAAAGGGTTTAGCAACATCCAGGAGAAGTAGCACTGGTGCTGTCATGAAGATATGCTGGAGGGTGCAGAAGGCTTGTTCTTGTTTGGGTCCCCAGACCCAGGGTTGTTTTACTTTGGTGAGAAGGTGAAGAGGGGAAGTGACTTGGGACAAATTGGGGATGAACTTCCTGTAGAAGTTACAGAAACCTATGAAAGATTGGACAGCTTTTATGGGGGAAGGAGGGTTCCAATTGGTGATTGCTGACAACTTAGAGGGGTCCATCTTGATAATTCCTGCACTGATGACCATTCCAAGGTATTCCACTTCAGATGTGTTGAAGGTGCATTTTGATAACTTCAAGGAGAGGTGGAGTTCGTGAAGATGGGCAGGGACCTTCTTAGTTCGCTCGTGGTGAGTTGCTGTATCTGCGGAGTGGATCAGAATATCATCCATGTAAATGACAACCCATCCTTCAGCTATGTAGTCTTGGAAGGAGAAGTTCATGAAACTCTGGAAGGTGGCAGGGGAGTTACAAAGCCCAAAGAACATCACCATTGGTTTGAACAGACCCATGGGGGTCACAAATGCTGCTTTCCATCAATCTTTGGGGCAGATGAGGACATTGTTGTATCCCCATCACACATCAAATTTGGTAAAGACTGTTGAGTTTTTTAGCTTGTCAAGAAGATCGGAGATGAGTGGAAGGGGATAGTCATTCTTTATGGTGTGTTCATTCAGGTATCAGTAATCCTGACATGGATGAAGAGACCCATCTTTCTTAGGCACAAAGAAGAACAGGGATGCCTGAGGTGACTTAGACAGGGTGATCCTGTTACAATATTTTCGCTTCATCCTGGCCTCCTCCTTGTCTCCGAACGCATTCCATTCATGTATCCGCATCCGCATGCTAAATACTTACGATTCTTAGTTACCTTCTCACTAGACGAGTTCGATTACTCTTTCACCGTCTCCGTTCTCACGTAGCCACCTCTGATTGGACAATCTCCCCTAACAGCGTTCTCTCGCACGCTGTCGTAGTCCACTTACCCAGCCTTAACACTTCTTTCCTATCTTGTCCTCTTTCCATTACCTTCTCCTTCCTTCTATGCCTCCCCTTCAGTTGGTCCGTGCGCGCCTTATGGGACTATAAAGTAGCACACTTACTTCACTTGTAAGCTAAGCTAAACCTGCGCAATTGTACCTTCCTTGCTCTGGACTTGCTCCCGCCTGAACAGTCGCCTCAACTGTTCCCTTTTTTGAACCTCCTTGCCTTTCTGTTCGTCGTGAGACGCTGCGCCTCTTCGTGAGTGCCTCCTCACAGAAGAACCTTTGTCGTTAGTAGTCCAGAAGGACGTACTACGTAACAGATCCTTCCTGTTCTGAGGTGTTCCTCAACGAAAGCCTTGCAGGCTTCTTGCTCCTATGAGTTTAGTGGATATACTTTGGCGACTTTGGGCACAAAGTTTTCTTGAGTTCTATGGTGTGGTCAAAGGGGTGAGTGGGGGGGAGGAGATCATGAGTCTTCTCAGCAAAGATGTCCTGGTATTCAGTGAATGCTGCGGGAAGGGAGATGGAAGCTTTAGTTGCTTCTGCTGCGATCTGGGTGGAGAGGGTAGTCTTTTGGATGTATTCTCTGTTCATCCATTGCTTCCTTTTACTTAGTTGGCAAGATATCTTTTCATCCTGGTCTAGTCCTAGCCAGTGCATCAGGTACCTATGAGGGATGGGGTCGACAGAAGTGAAGGAGGGTCAAGGGGAGTCCAGGAGAAGGACAGTCCATTTCTCCCAGTCAATCTTGGGGTTCTTTTGGCAAAGCCACACCATCCCTAAGATTACTTGAGGTCGTCCACATCCTATGATCATCAGATCCAGTTTTCTTTTTGTCTATAAAGGAGAGCAAGACCCTGGTCTTGGAAGAGATCCTTCCTTGGGTTTTTTCAGTTCTGTCGACGTTGTAGGCCTTAATTGGGCTGATCTTCTTTATAGGGGCAGTGAGTTTCTTGACTAAGGTTGGATTGATGAAGTTCCTGGTGGCTCCACAATCTACTAATGCAGTGGTTTCAATGTTTTGTGCTCCATGGAAGAGGGTGATTTGAACTCTGATTGCTTGTTCTACAATAGAGTTTAAAAGTACAGGAGCAATGACATGGAAGGGGGACATTGAGGCAACCTTCCACTCTAAAAATCCTTCTGAGCATCTTCCTTCTCAATCTCAGGTTCTTCTTTGTAGCAAGTCTTCAGAACTGCAAGAATCTCTTCAGGTTTCTTGCCCTTGTCTGTGGGGAGCATACATATTGCTTGAGGGGGGAAGGCAGTGGCTGTCATATCCATGACATCCCATCCATCTCCACCTCCTCCGGCCCCATCTCCAACCAACTCTGGTCATCTCTGTCACCCTCAGTCTACCTCCACTTCCTCCATGCTTGGAGCTCCAATCCTCCACTCTGGACCAAGGCTGTGCTTGCACAGCTACTTGGCTATACTTCAGATCTGGATACCTTTCATACACATTCTGTTTGTACTTCCCTTCGCTTCCTTCGTCCCTTCTCCGTCCCTTATGGACCCTTGATTCTGTTTCACTTGTTCCCTGACTTTGATGTCCCTGTTGACCTCTTAGTATATAACCTCTGTACCTCTGTTGTGTATCCTTAGCACAAATATCGACTTAATTCCCACTCTCCACTCTCGTTGTGATCTTCTCCTCCTCCTGTTGGAACTCCGCTCCTCTGAAATATGAGGACATGAACCTGTTCAAGGGCATGACACATAAGTCCTGTGCCAATGTCCTTTCCATGCAACTCTGCTCCAACACCTCTGCTCTGGACTTCAGTCCAACTCTGAGACAAACTTTATTGACTACCCCTCAGCACCTCCAGACCTCCGATTGGACTTGAGTCCAGAGAGTCAGGGACAATTTAATAGTGGCAGAGCGGGGGTAGTCTTGACTGCAGAGATCTGTTGGTTGCATGGTGGATGTGTGGCAGTTCGGTTGCCATTCCTAGGGTGATTGCGGGTAGAACAGCCTTTCTGTTTACAAATAAAACACAGCCCTTCTCTGATGTATTTGGCCTTCTCAATCAGAGTTAGCCTGAGCACATCAATCTCCATGGTGTTAGGATCCCTGGAAGATGATGGGAATCGTCCACCTGCTCTGATGGACTGGATAAGGTTCTGTTGCTTGTGGAACTTCTGCGCATCAGAGATCCACTTAGCTAAGGTGTCAGGGATGGTGCTTTGCATGAGGATGTGATTCCCCAGTTTTTCATTGAGTCCTCGAAGAAACTTTCGACAAAGTTCCCCTTTGTCGGTAATCTGAGCCTTGCTCTGCAGAGACTGGAAATCTTGTACATAGTCCTGGAATCCATGGTCAATATGGGTGGTAGGGTCTCAATAAACCCTCTGTCTGATGTAGTCCAATGTGTTTGTGGCATTCTGTTTTTCTTCAAATGGGACAAAGGCAGCTAAAAACTCCTTCTCCAAAGTATCAAAGTCCTTTCCAGTGGTAGACATACTGTTCATCTTGTCATACCATCCTTCTGAGAATTGAACACCACACCCAGTTCCCATCTTATTGAGTACGGTGTAGACCTTGGCTTTCTCAGAGGCAAAGAGGGAAGCATTTACTGCAAAATGGCCCTTCATGGCCTTGATCCATCAGGTAGCATCTTCTGACTTCCCAGAGAAGTCAGCAGGGAGTGTAGACTTAAGCTCGGACTTGGATGTCATTGTGGGGGATGATGAGCAAGTCGATTGAGTGAACAATGCAGGGTTGTTCCAATCCTTTGGCTTTGACCTAAGCGATGATACAAACTGTTGGAAACTCCGTGTTTCCTTGGTGACTGGTTCTGCTGGTTGGAAGAGTTCCCCTTGGTCTTCCTGTACATTGGTGGGTGTGGTGGAGGCCTCTAGTTCTCCTGCCTGATCTACTGGGATTTCCTTGTCAGTAGAATCGTCATCTGATGCCCTAAATGTGGCAATATGCGCTGCCCTTGCTAGCGCTCTTTGTAGTGATGTCATTTGCTGACGATTATCCCTGACTGGTTCCTGACGAGAATGGGGACTGGCGGAAGAGCCAGGTATCCTGTGAGAGGGGCATTGGGGATCTATGGTGGGTCATTCTTAAAGAAGAAGACTTCAGGGACAAGCTAGTTCTTTTGTAATGCGAAAGCACACTTCCTGTGCAATGAGTCATTTCTAGGCTAACTTCCTCACTTATCTACTGAGGGGAGGCACTCACGAAGAGGCACAGCATCCCTTGGAGTTATAAGACTTTCGGAAGAGAGTGAGTGAGAGAGATTGAGCGAGATGGAGCAAGTAGTGCATGGTAGATTGCATAGAACTAGCTAAGGGACAGAGTATAGAGAATGTGGCTATTTAAGTAAGCACTACTTGTGCACAGACCACATGGCTAAGTAATTGTCTGTGCAAGAGCTATGTGATTGATGGAAACACACACTGCCCAAAAGAGAGATGGCAGCGAAGGAGGTAATAGCCCACAAAAGGTAGCACAGTTACACCAATGGGATGAGGCAGATATCATCAGAATACAGAATAAGCAGATATGGAATGTATACTTCATAAGAGATCAGTCCCTCCCTAAGGCAAAGAAGAAATAAAAGTAGGAGGTGACCAGAGAGAAACAAAACCATAACATACTGTTACAATTTTATCATTGCATCCTGGCTTACTTCTCATCTCCGAGCATATTTCCTTCATGTATCCGCATCCACATGCTAGATACTTACCCTTCTTAGTCACTTTCTCACTGGATGAGTTTGACTACTCCTTTACTGTTTCTGCTCTTACTTAACCAACTATATTTGGACTCTATCTTCTAACAGCATTCTCTTACATGCTGTTGTGATCCATACTCAGCCATCTGCAGTTGTTCCTTTGCTTTCTCTCACTTTCTATGCCTACCCTACACTTGGTCTGTGCACACTCCCTTGGACTATAAGTAGCTAGCTACTTCACTTGTAAACCTCAAGCTAGACCTACACAATTCCACCTCCTCTTATCTGGACTTGCTCCTGCCTGAAACTGTTGCCTCAATGGTTTCATTTTGCCTTTCCATTCTTTGTGAGACGTCGTGCCTCTTTGTGAGTGCCTCCTCGCAGAAGAACCCTTGTCATTAGCAGTCCAGAAGGACGTGCTCCATAACACCTGCTATGTACACCCATGTTGCCTAGGATGGTCTCTTCCCTAGGACCTTGGGGACTGGCTCCACCCAGGTAATGCCTGGCCATACCCCATTGGGCTCTACAAAGTCTGTTTGTAGAAAATCTCCCTTGATTCCAATGTTTGGCAACATATGCCCATGTCTTAGACCATGCTCCACCCCTTTGTCTCATAGAAACTTTGACTACCTTTGCCAATGACCTTCAGCTAATGGAAGCCACACTCCTTTATCACCACACATATTCCCTCCACATATTTGCCATCCACCCCAGGATGCCTTTCTAAGAAGGCTTCTCTGCTGCCCAAGAGAATATGGCCAAACAAATAAGGTTACATGCCTTGGATATGCTTGACCACCATTATTTCACATAGCTTATCACAGCCTTTCCCCTTGGGGTTCTACTGGAGTTTGCTGAAATAATTTTAGATTCCCTCTCTGACACCAATTTGGTGGACTATTTAGAGAGTGACCTGGTTATTGGATGTCCACAAGTTCTGCACTCTCCTTCTCCTTTCCTGGTCCAAAGCCCCACATCCCCAGAAACTTTGGCAATCATCAAAGGAGCCTGCCTGCTTCCCATTTCTCCATCTTGCCTGATGACTAAAATTCCTTACACTTCCACTCTGTTAAGGTCCAGACTCTCCAGACTCAAGTCTGATTGGAGGCCCAGAGGTGCTGAGGGGTGGTAGATGAAGTTCATCTCGGAGGTGGACCAAAGTCCAGAGTGGAGGTGTCAGAGTGGAGTTGCATGAAAAGGATGTTGGTGTAGGACTTATGTGTCACACCCTTGAACAGGTCTGTGTCCTTGTATTTCAGAGGAGTGGAGTTCCAACAGGAGGAGGAGGGGATCACAACGAGAATCAGGAGGGGGAATTTTAGTGATATTCATGCTAAGGGATACATAACAGAGGTACAGAGGTTTTATACTAAAGGGTGAAGTAGGGACATCAAAGTCAGGGAACAAGTGAGACAGAATCAAGGGTCCATAAGGGATGGAGAAGGGACAAAGGAAGCAAATGGAAGTACAAATGGAATGTACAAATTGATATCCAGGTCTGAGGATAGCTGAGTCCCTGTGCAAGCACAGTCTTGATCCAGAGCAGAGGAGCAGAGCTCCAAGCATGGAGGAAGCGGAGATGGACTGAGGGTGGCAGATGTGGCCAGAGATGGCCAGAGATGAGGCTGGAGGAGGCAGAGATGGATTGGATGTCATGGATATGACACACTCCCCAGACACCACCTCACATCCCATCCCCACAAGATGCAGGGGACATCATTCCAATTGTTTATTCTAGATCCCCCTCACCCAATGATCACCTTTCCACCTTCCGTCCTCAAGACTTGCCCACTGGTTCCACTATCATCTCCTCTCCTATACAAGTCATACCCCTTGATGAAGATATCATAGCCCATATTGCCACAATAGATGTCTCCCATCTCCAATGTTTCTGTTGTGGCCAATGTGGCCACTTTTGCTTCAATTGCCCACAATATCATTCCCCCCATTGTCTTCAATAGACCCCCAGCTATGCCACATTCTGATACCTCACCAACCACTGCCCCCTTTGCAACCACTGGGGCCATGTGGTGGTGATGTGCCCATCAATCCATTGCTCTATTTGTAGAGGCACAGGCCACACAGTCAATAACTGCGCCTTCATTACTGAAGATTGTCATATCTGTCAACTCCAGTCCCTCTGAGCCAACTCCAGCCTAGTTACTCCAGCTGCACACATGTTCTCCAACTCCAGATCAACTCTGTTTGTCCTCCAGTTCGTTCTTGCCCAATACCATAGACCTTGACTTTGGCCCTTTTCCATTATGTTCTACCTTGACATCTCTCAGTATGTTCCACTATGACATCTTCATTTCCATTTCATCTTGACATCTCTATTTCCATTCTATTTCAACTCCTCTGTCTATGTTTGATCTTGACATCTTGACTTCAGTTTCACTTATCTAGTTACCTTCATGCCTGTGCACATTGTAGGTTTACCCAATCTCATCTCTCTTAGTATATAAACTCTCTACTCTGTCCCTAGATACCTCAGTTCGAATCTCAACTTAACCTTGTTAATCAGATGTTCTCCTCTTGAGTCCTAGACTCTCCTCTGAACTCTGACCCTCTGTAAATCCAGGACACCAGACCTCTGCAAGGGCACTATAGAGAACTGTGGTTCCCTACGTCTGTATTTCTGATTTATAGGGCATCTGATGATATCACACCACATCCGGTGTTATCCCGGTCATTCCAGTGTTATCCCGGTAGTCCAGATGACTTTCCCGTATGTTTCCAGTCAGGATCGATCCCCTACATGACCAGGTTGTGCAGAAACTGGCTGGAGTTGGTTTATACCAACCAGAATCACTTCCTGGCAATGTTTCCCAGTATTCTGATGTCCAGGTATGTTTGTTTGTAACTGGTTTGCATTGTATTGGACTGGTTCAGCCATTTTTACATATTTGACATTGTTTTATGTTAGTTGAGCACTACATAGGCATGTCACTACTTACCTAATACAGTTTTCCACTCTCCTTCATGTTAGAACACCTGGTATAAGCCTGAACACCCAGTCCTAGCCCTCCCTTGCTGTCTGCATTGTGCACAGAAGTCCAGGAATGCATCTGGAAGTCCGGAGTCCAGTTTCTTTTGGAGAAGGCCCCCATAGGAGTTGTCCACACCAGTGGTACACTCTTTTTTGTTCATTCTTTTACCTATTTTCAGCCATTTGGCATTGCCTTGTGACTCCCTAGGATGAACATATCACCCCACACCTTTCTCTTGTCTCACACACAGGTACATTTCAGTTTCTACAGCACACCACATAAGGTGGAGCCAAGTCCTGTTCAACTAACCTAACTCCAAAGTCTGGAGTTAGTCCAGAGTTTGTCCCCAGTGTTTAACAAAGATCCTCTTCATGGAGGAGTGGTTTCAGATGGTGAGGATACCAATGGCACCTCACTCTGCTGCTGGGCAGCAGGCATACAAGTGAGGTAATGTTACAATAATGTCCCTTGTATGTGGTCTCCTCTTGATAATGGTCTGCATTCCTTTTCACTACCCACATCCACATGACAAATACTTAGAATTTCTTGTCACCTTTGATTCTGACATATCCATGACCCTTCATCTGCTTCAGTGGTCTTACATTCTTTGCTGGACATTTTACTCCTAACTATGTTCTCTCATACAGTACATAGTCATTTTCCCATTCACCCACACAGCTCTGCCCAGCCTCTCTCCTCTTCCCCTTTTGGATTACTATCCTTTCTCAGGCCTGCCCTATAGTTGGTTCATGCTCAACCAACAGGCCTATAAATAGGAGTCAGTCTATACCTTGTAACACTAGATTAGACCTACTCAATTCACTGATTTATCTGAACCTCATGCAGAGTCCTTAAGCAACAACAGCTTAAAGGATGAACTGGAACTCAGGACATTGAGCCTCTGCATGAGCACCTTCCTAAGCCTATGGTGGTAGAAGATAGGTTCAGAAGAACCATTAATGTAACATCTACCTCTTGAACTGGATGTTACAGAGCACATCCTTCTGGACTGCTAACAACAAAGGTTCCTTGTGAGGAGACACTCATGAAGAGGCACAATGTCTCACACAGAATAAGAGGTCAAAGGAGAACTGTTGAGGCAACAGTTCAGGCAAGAGCAAGTCCAGATAGAAGGAGGTGGAATTGTGCAGGTCTAGCTTGAGGTTTACAAGCAAAGTGGCTAGCTACTTATAGTCCAAGGGAGTGTGCACAGACCAAGTATAGGGTAGGCATAGAAAGCAAAGGAAAGGAAGAGAAGGTGAAGGAACAACTGCAGATGGCTAAGTATGGATCACGACAGCATGTAAGAGAACACTGTTAGGAGATAGAGTCCAGATATAGATGGTTAAGTAAGAATGGAAACAGTAAAGGAATAGTCGAACTCATCCAGTAAGAAAGTGACTCAAAAGCATAAGTATTTAGCATGTGGATGTGGATACATGAAAGAAATACATTTGGAAATGAGAAGTAAGCTGGGATGCAATGATAAAATCGTAACAATATCCCCTTCATAGCTTCGCAGCACCACTGTGTTCCTAAGCACCAGGGGAATCCACACCATTGAATACCAGCTGGTTGTCATTAAAGTCCTCAATAGTAAAGGGGCAGTTTGTGAGGGAGTGTCCAACAGCTCCACAAAGGGAACAATGGAGGCTTGGACACACATCAGCCACATGGCCCCAGCTATTGCATGCAGAGCAATGGGAGGTGAGGCAGCAGGAGACGGGATGTCCAGGGGCATAGAGGGAACAGTTGGGACACCTACTGTATATTGTGGACAGCTCCATCACAGATGTCCATATCATCTGCAGGTGTAGCATCTATGGCTGGAGAGATCCATGGTGGCAAGATGGGCCTGGACATCTGGGGGGACTGGGAGGACTTGAGTTGGGGAAGAGAGTATGGTGACACCAGTGGGGAGGTCTCTGACACAGACGTTGGAGGGTAAAGAGAGACCTGGTGGAGGGGCAGAGGATGGTAGAGTGAGACAAATGGGCAGTGGGTTTTCTGGAGTAGTAGGGCAAGTGACTGGTGGGGATTCCTGGAAAGCATGCAAGATGTTGGTATCTAAATAGTCATCAAGATCTGTTTCATTTAGGGAAAACAGGATCGCCTGTGGGAAGTCTCCCAAGGCACCAGGGGGAAAGGTGGAGATTATCCATCCAAACTGGTGGTGATCCATCAGATCCAAGGCATGAAGGCAGAGTTGATCAAGCATGGCAGTTTGTGCAGTGGCAAAAGTGGGGTTCAGGGATAGAAGTCTAGGTGAATGGCTAAACAATCGGAGGGAACAAGTCTGATGGAAGAACAGGATTGCTTCCATGAGAGGAAGCGAACATCTGAAAAGAGGAATGCTTGCAGTGATAGTCAAGAGCTGTGGATGCTCAAGAACATGAGCATAGATGGCTAGTCTTTGAAAGCAGGGTAGGGATGAAGGATAGAGTTGCTCTAGGGCCCAGTCAGGGATCTCCCTGCAATGTGGATTAGGCAGGGAGATGGAGACTCGAGGTGTCTGCACAGCGGCAGATGAAGATCTAAGGACATCAGAGGAAATAGGGCAGTGTGGTGGCAAGGAAGCAGTAAGCAAAGTAGGCGAAGTAATGGAAGTCATAACTTAGGTATGGTGTGGAGCAACAGATGACAGTAGTGTGGAGAGGACGATGATAAGTATGACAATTACAGTGACCTCAAAAACCCTTTCCATGTTGGCTTGGATGGTGGTGTGTGAAGCACACCACCAAACAGCATGGGAATTACAATTAGCTTTGGTGGAGTTATAAATGGTACACACTCTGGGTTATGAAATTGCCCCCTGAGTCATGTGATTTGGTTCACGTGCTATGGAGATATAATTGATTCAAAACAGTAACATCATGGAAAGGGGTTTTGCACTTTTGAATCAAACAGGATATTTCAACACTTGAGTACTTGGTATTGCCTCCTTTTGCTTTAATCACTGCTTGAACCCTTCTAGGCATCCTCTCAATCAGTTTCCTACATTCCTCAACTGGTATTCTATCCCACTCCACTTGAACTCTTTCCCACAATTCATGAATTCCATTAGGAGGGTTTTCATACTCTGCAAGCCTTCTTTTCAGCCAATCCCAGAGATGTTCAATGGGATTCAGGTCAGGGGACTGTGCAGGCCAAACCATAGTCTTGGAGTGATGCAACTCTGGCAGCAGAGATGGTTTTTGTGTGTCAACCATGACCAGGATGGAGTTGAAGGTGTTGGGAAGAGGAAGATCAGTAATATGGTCCAGAGGGATTTGTTGGAAAGGCTGGGTGGCGGATGATGAAAGGGGGAAAAGAGGGGGGACCATGGGGTGGGTATTTGGTTTTGAGGACTGGCAGACAGCACAGCCAGCAATAAAGTGAGAAATAAATGAGTGCATGCTGGGCCACCAATAATCTTGAGAGAGATGGGCATAGGTGCGAAAGAGGCCTTCATGACCTCCAGAGGGGGAGGAGTGAAGGGACAATACAAGCTCATGACATGCATCAGGAGGAATGAAAAGATGGCCTTTATAGTAAAGATTGGGGGTGTCATAGTGCCAGTCTGTGAGGGAGGAACAAGGGAAGAGGGGAAGAGATTTCTCCATGGCATGTAATGCTTCAAGAACAAGGGGATCTTTGGCAAAGGAACATGCAATTTTGGAGGTCAATGCAAGATCAAGTGCAGAGATGATTTCAGGATTAGACAGGATGGGGTGAATGTTGTCAGTGGAAGTGTCAACATCATAACAGCAGGAGAGTGCATCAGCAGGAGTCATAGCTGTTCCAGGGAGGACAGTCCAGAGAAGATGATACTCCTGTAGGAAGAGGCTCCAATGAGCCTGGTGATGCAAAAGCTTTTGAGGGGCCTTCATAAAGGAGAGATTCTTATGGTTGGTGAAAATAGTGACTGGATGCTCAGTGCCAAGGAGGTACTGTTGCCATTCCTCTAAAGCATCAATGACAGCAAGAAGTTCTCTGTCATAGATGTCATAGTTTTGTTCTGCATCATTAAGAGTGCGAGAGTAGTAAGCGCATTGGTGGGAGTCTCCATTAACATCTTTCTGCATGAGGATAGCGCCAACAGCAATGAGAGAGGCATCTGTCATGAGAAAAAATGGTTTGGATGTGTCTGGGAGGGCAAGAACAGGGGTGGAGGAGAAGATATTTTTTAGTTGGAGAAACACAGCTTGTTGGGCATCTTGCCAAATCCAAGGCTGAGCATTTTTGGTGAGGAGGTTCAGTAGGGCAGCAATGTCAGTGAAGTTAAGAATAAACTTTCTGTAAAAGTTGCAAAAGCCTAGGAAGGATTGGATGGCTTTAACAGTAGATGAAGGTTGCCATTTGGTGATGGCAGAAAGCTTGACAGGATCCATGTGTACTTGTCCATTGCCTCCAATGATGCCAAGATACTCAATCTCCGGAGCATCAAAGGTGCATTTAGAGAGTTTGAGCGTAAGTCCATGCTCTCTAAGGCGTGCTAGAACATGACAAGTGCAATCAATATGATCAGGGAGAGTAGAGGAGTGAATTCCAAGGTCGTCCATGAAGATCTCAAGCCATCCCTCTGGGGTAATATCATGGAAGACCCAGTTCATGAAAGCTTGGAAGGTCGGAGGGGAGTTACACTGTCCAAAGAACATAACAGTGGGTTCATAAAAACCAATTGGAGTGATGAACATAGCTTTCCATTGATCTTCTTTGCGAATGCGGATGTTGTTTTACCCCCAACAGATGTTGAACTTAGAGAAGTGCTTCAAGTGCTTCATTTGATCTATGAGGTTGGAGACAAGGGGGAGTGGGTAGGCATTTTTGATGGTATGTTCATTTAAGTATCTATAATCCTGGCAAGGGCAGAGCGACCCATCTTTCTTTGGGACAAAGAAGAGAGGGGATCCTTGGGATGACTTGGATTCAACAATGCACCCTGTGCAAAGGTGTTCTTCGACAAAAGCTCTACAAGCTTCCATCTCAGCATGGTTCAGAGCAGAAGCTTTGGCTCATTTTGGAATGAAAGAGTTCTTTAGCTCAATGACATGGTCATAGGGGTGATGCAGAGGAAGAATGTCATGATTCTTTTCTTCAAAGACATCAGAGAAGTCAGCATATGGTTTGGAGAGGGTGACCTCTCTTTTGACATTTTGTTGAGCAATCTCCATGGCAATGGTGGTTTTACATATTGTTTCAGCTGATAACCAAGCATTTCTTTCTAATAGTCCAGACTCAATGTTCCAATTGTCATCCAGTCCTAACCATTAGAGGAGATATCATTCAGAGGTGTCATCATTCATGGGGAGGGGTTCTTCAGGAAAGGAAAGAGTTCTATTCTTCCAATCAATGATAGGGTTTTGATCAGCAAACCAGTTCATTCCTAAAATGATCTGGGATCTCCCTAGGCCAATCATCATGAAGTGGAGGGTTTCTGTTCATTCTGGAAAAACAACAGTGGCATTGGAGTGGAAGCGAATTGTCCCAGTTTGGTTAGGAGTTCCATCTACATTCAGGGTTTGTATAGATTTGGAGAGGGGGTGGAAAGGAAGGCCAAGTCTTTTAGTTAGTCAGTGATCAATGAAAGTTCCAGTAGCTCCACAGTCAATGAGTGTGGTGGTGTTGACAGTCTTTGTCCCATGAGAAAGTTTGATTTGGATATGGATAGATTTTTCTGATTCAGATGACAATGTTACATGGGCAATTCTATGGAGGTAGCATCAACTCATCTCTCCTTCTCAAAAATCCTCAGTTATTTCTGTAATAGAAGCTATAGATTCCTGTGCAGGTTTGAAGCTTTGCTTCAACTCTTGGAGGATCTGTTCATTAGTCTTCCCTCCAGTGGTGAGGGAATTGATGTATTGCATCAGCTCCTGATTGGGCTGTGTCTGCATAGCATGGATTTGATTAGGGTTGCGAGGGGGGTGAGGCAGTGGGGAAGAGGTTGACTGATTGGGATGGTTCTTGGTGGAACAGCCACTTTGCTTACAGATGAAGCATAGCTTGTTATCCAAGCATCGCTTTCATTCATCTGGGGACAGATTTAGGGTGTCAATGTCCATAGCATTGGGATCTCTAGTGGGATTGGTGTGAGGGGCAAAAGACCTTTGGAAGGTGCAAGTGGGGATGGTCCAGGTGGTGGTGGTGACTCTGGGAGCAATTTGAATCCTATTGGCTTCAAACTGCTCAACCTTTGAGTACCAGTCCGAGATCTTCTTCAGCATGGTTTCCAATCCAGCCATTCTGGAGCAATGATACTGATGAAGTCCTTGTTCAAAGAGGCCAATGAGGGCAAGGTTGTTAGTGAGAGCAGCTGTAGTGGATAAGATGCAACATTCAGAAACATATTTATGCAGGTTGGAGACAGTATTCTATTGCAGAGTGACAAGCTTCTTCATGGCATCTGCAGAGGCATCTATGAGTTTGAAGGCTACCTGGAAGGCGGCCTTGAAGTCCTTGTAGGTTCCAAAGGAAGGAGGAGACTTATTCATAGCCTCTTGGTGGATGACAGTAGCCCAAGCAAGGGCAGAGTCCTTCTTCATGTATGATAAAGCAAAAGCGATCTGTCTATCATTGGTGGTGTAGATTTTTTTTGTTGATAAGGAGGTAGGTGTTGACTGAGAGGATCCAAGACTCAGCTGTGGAGGCATCTCCATCATAATTGGCAGGGACACCAATCTTGATCTCAGTGGGCTTGGAATATATTTCTTCGTCAGAGTCTTTGTTATCAGAGGGGTTTGGGGAAGGGGAGCGACGAGGTGGTGGAGGTTGTATTTGTTGGACAGGGATGACAGGGGTAGAAGGAGTATATGCTGAAAGCAGTAGAGCAGCAGAGGTGTTGTGCTCAGGATGATGTACTATTTGAGGGACAGGTGCAGCCCAAGGGTCTGTCATATCCCGCCCAACTCTGGTCACTCCGGACCAACTCCATTGATCCTCCGGTTTGTTCTCGCTCAATATCATAGACCTTGACTTCGGACCTTTTCTATTATGTTTTACCTTGACATCTCTCCATATGTTCCACTATGACATCTCTGTTTCCATTTCATCTTGACATCTCTATTCCCATTCCATCTCAATGTCTTATCTTGACTTCTGTTTCACTTACATAGTTACCTCTGT